>VMBQ01002446.1:44806-131764 GCA_007657795.1 Dreissena rostriformis | reverse complement strand
CAAATTCAGCTGCAAATTGAAGTCGATTGATATATTTCCGGCCGACTTTTTTAATTTCCAATAAAACCGCCATGGGAGATGTTGCGCAACACTGTATATAATATAATTAAAACAAGTTTAATCTTTAGAGCAGATCTCTTAAAGGCAGCTTTATTGCTGATGTATTCTCCATAATGTTTTTTCTGTATAACCGTTGGTTTTTGTTGGTTTTTTTTTCATAACAATTTTGGGTTTACTCGTTGATTGTCAAATGTTTAAGTAATAAATAGATACAACTTAAGAGAACAAAAATTCGTACCTAAGACAACAACGAATTGAACTGTTTCAAATACTTTAAACTCTCCTCTTATTTTGTCACCCATGCGTGAAAGTAAAAAGTACACATTTGCAAAAGTAATTGGTTAGTTTTTAAGTCAAGGACAAAACGTTGACCAGATGATTGTATAGAGAGTTAAGTTTTGGAAATATAAAAAGCTATAATATGTTTGGCAGAAATGTTCAACGAATATGGACAACGTATGTATTTTATTCTGCGCGTTTTTGATAATATCGGAAATAATACTACACAAGAACCGTTTCTCTGTACCTCATTGCATCATTTACCTTTGCATCATATACTTCACTGGAACATAATTTGAAACGGAGTATATAGATCATGTCGAATAGTCAGTACTTCATAATTATTGGGTTAATGTCTTTTTTATTTTCTCCGTTTTCGACTTTTTTTGGCAACTGTAAGAACAAATTGAGATGTGTAAATGAAACTGTGTTACCTTAAATTAAGACCTAAGAAGTGGTTGCACAAATGATAATGTAGTCACCGTTTTTTTTTTAAATTGATAGAAAAAACAACAACAACGGCTTACGCTTAATAACTTGAGAATGACTTAAACTATTTTAAGTATAATTACTTTATTCACACGTATCGTATACATGTATATAGAATAAGGTGGGTAAACAAATCATACTAGAGTTAAAATAAATTGNATCCGCAAAGCAACTTGCATCTTGAAGCGGACACAATGCTCACAGCATCAACGCTGGTTTTAGTGCCTGACCTACGTAATAAAGCTAATCCTATGGCCCGATGAAAGCATCGTTGTATGTTCACACGTGTGTTAGGTTTACCTGTAATCAAGTGTGGCGGTGGCGTAGCTAGACGAAGCTAATTTGGAGGACGGCACTCTTACATTTGATCAGAGAGCGGTTCGCTTCAGGATACGGGGAGCATACATCAGTTCTTGATTAATTGCGAGAATATATAATTACACTAATGCACTTGGCTTCCAAAAAGTACTTAAGATTAGAAGGTCATATTGACTCTAAACTATTATGGCTATTTTTTAACTTGCTGTTATATATTTTGGCATTCATATTTACCACCTGGCGAGCCACAGATGGGAGTCCTCACATAATGCAGACTCACGTGCCGAAACTTAAAACACCATGTTTAAACTCAAACCCTGTTCTTCAAAATTAAGCGATTTATTTACATGTACATATACAATGTAATTATAAGTTGTTTACATTTTTAAATCGATTAAATGAATGTTGTAGGCTTAGAATCAACTGAATTAAAATATACCATCAAATTATTATTTTAACGTAATATACAGTTCCTTCATATATTCAGTGTAATATTAAGTGTACATGTAAAAACATCCTGGCAGTCATGTTTAGCCGACAGTTCCAAATTAAGTGTAAAATTTACAAAGATACGTTATATTGAATATTTAAATGGTTGATATCCTAGTTAAAGTTTGCAATTAACTGATAAAAAATAAAAAATAACACAGACAATAAAATGCGAAGAACACGATCGTTATGAGATGGATTGACGGGTTTTTAGAACGACTTGTATAGCTACGCCCCTGGAAGATTCCCTGGAACAACGCATTATAAGAAATGCGTTCATGTTGTAGTTTATCGACGGTGACTAATTAGTGAGCCAGAAAATATTGTCGGCATTGTGTGCACGTGTACTGTAGTTACTAATGTTGTACGAACTTATTTCACCGTGTAATGCGTGCAGTTCTGTAGGCTAGACTGTACAGTGTATACATGAGTTGGGATACAAAGCAAACCTATAAAATATAATTGCGCTTAATTGATTTTTCTCCGGAGTTTGCTCCTTAAAACGCACAGTTATTAGACCACTAATGAAGTTTTATTGGAGTGGAGATATTATATTTTATGTAAGATCAACGCTGTAGGGTATTGATCTATACATCGCACAGTAAGTGAAGTTGCTGTAATTAAGATACTGAATAGAATCGTCGTTACATGTATGCTGATGTGTGCATTCTGAAGACTAAACAAATACTCCTCCAGTATAAAGTGGATATTTTATATTTGCAAAACATTAAGTGATAATTTTCAATAAAATACATTTAATAGTTTGGGTTCGTTTGAAGTTTAGTGTGCAGACATACTTGTGGATCACTGATTTGTGCAAACATGAGCGAAACAGAGAAAATGGCTCCGACGGCTTCTATGGAAACCGTGATCATAATTCGACCATATAAGGTAAGATAATTATATACATAAATCTCGGTTAGGAACTAGTTGCAATAATTAAACTCCCGACTACTGACCCGCAGGGTATGAACTCATTAAATCTAAAAGCATTCAAGTAGAACTAGGTTAGGCACAGTTTCATTAAAATGTTATTACTTTAGAAAGTCCCTACATTATATATTAACGAATCTCTTATTAAGTCACATTTTCGTTTAGGCTAATAAGAGAGCACGTATACTAATTACATATTGAACATTGTCAAACATATTGAAGTTTAAATAAACGTTCATTTAAATTGTACAGCTAATTAACTCTTTTATCTGTATACATTATACAATTTATGTATGGTACTTATACAAACATGACAATGTCCTTAGAAAGTATCGCTTATTGCATAGACCCGTACAATACAACTTTATATGTACTGTTTTGTGTATATAATCATAAAATCGTTAGCATCATCATACATGTATAAGGTTTTGACAAACCACTTAAAAAAAAAAAAAAAAAATGATTATTCCACAATATTCAAGTTTGAGAAAAAACACGAACGTAGACTGTAAATTAATAGAGAAAGCATTCCCCTCTCACACTACCACTTACAAAATAAACAAACGAAAAACAGCAAAAACCCGCAAAAATACAACATAACCAAAATACAACAACAACAAAAAAATGGAAAGCAAAAAAAAACACTAAAACCCGAACATATATTCATATCGCGAGTATTTAATAACTTCATTGTGTAAAGTTGTTCAATACCCCTTATCTGACTGTATCTTTTATTTGAACAGGTATGAACATTCATAAATGTGTACGCGCCGGGTTGTTTTGTTATAAGGAGAACCCAATTAAGCCATTAGCAGCGTATCCAAGCCACTTTTTTTTTCGCGATTTTACGACTTTACATACACTATAGACACATGCGGTCTCATTTTATGAATAGTCTTAGTTATACGCGAATGTCGGCTGTACATGCTGCCTCACGTGACTTAGCTTGTGAGACTGAGCAATACATATAATTGGGTTTATATTTATTCTTGCAACAGCTGTGTATGACCGAGTAAGCATTCAACCATCCAGTGTGTGTCACACGTTTCAAATAAGTGTTTGCCNGTTTCGTCCCTGATTAGCCTGTGCGGGCTGCACAGGCTAATCTGGGACGACACTTTGCGCACATGCTTTATGCCCAGTTTGCTCAGAACACGCCACATATATCGCCATGGTAAACTACGAACATTACTAGACAACGAATGATGCAGACATCCCCGGAATTGGTATGATGAGTTTTTGTGTAGTAATTTTAGCTTTTAAATATTACACATGATACTTTTATCATATGTATTTATTTAATAATCATTTGTTTATGATGAAATCAAGGTGGCACTGTTAAACATCTCTGAACAACGAGCGCAACACAATTGCAGATGTCTATTTAAGTCTAAAAAATATTGTATTACCAAATTGGGCTCTAAATAAAGGTAATGCATATTTAATGTAGTTGTTTGACGAATATAAAGAGCTATCGCATTCGTTTGCAGATTAAACATGTACACATGGATTTAAACGTTGTAGTCAGATATATAGCATACACACTAGAATTAAACTTACGTTTAAACAATTGTCCTCGCGTTATGTTATATTCAGAATGTGCGTTCCTAAATTGAAAAAAAAAAAGAATTTAGATGGTCCAAATGAACGCCGCCCGAAAGAAAAAAAGACAATGCCGACAGATGGTCTCAAGTCGATAAGAACATCGTCACACGACGAGCTCACAGTTTTCAGTCATAGTTTTATGCTGTTCAAACGTTAACATTTTTGAATTTATTTTCATCCTTGTTATTATCATGTTTAAGACTACTCCAAATATAACAGTTTTGTTAGTACATAAATTTCAATCAATGATAGTTTAAAAAACCGCGAAAATTCGTAAAATAAGTGTCTTAAAGTAACTGCAATAAATAATTTGACACAGCATACTATATTTCTTAACAGCGACATTTTCGACTGGTCAAATAATTTGTGCATGAATATATAATACCAACGGCTATATTTATTTACTTGCCGAACATAAAAATAAGAGTCCAATTGCGATTAAAATCAATACAAATTAAGCAGCCTTTGTCCAGTTTAATGTTGAAAAAATAATGCCAATATCATTTATATTTAATAATAAAATGCAAGCAACGTATTGACTGTCTATATGTCGTTTAAACTAAATATATTTTTTAGTTTTCAAGCTTACAGTGATAGACTGATTTCGTCAACTACTCTTGACAGACACTGACGTGATGATGACGATTGGAAATATTCGTAAATGAACATTACGTGTCCTGAAAAGACCAAAGCTTTATTTTGACCTCAACGCATGAATATAGAGTTGTGTAGTTCTAAACAATCGTTTATATTAGTAATGCATTACCTGGTAGATTTGATCAAATACTCAGGTTTTTTTTTTGCTTTGTCGAATTAATGATGTTCATGGTTTTACGTGCTTTTGGCAAGGATTGATTATTAATTTATTACGCACTTTATTTTTTAATACTTTGCACTAGTATATACTGCAAATGTTTGATATTGTTCAAACGTGTCCTCGCATGGGTATTACATCAAATAAATAAAGTGAGTACCAATATTTCTTACTATGATCTCTTTATAGATTACATATATTACCGACAAAAATCACTACCATGTCAAGAACTACCATGTCAAGAGAATGGTGTGCTTGACAAATTCCTAATGCGTATGTACAATGTTAAGGAACTTTCATTCCTATTATAAAGTCACTTAACATTATATTATTATTGTTTCTAAAAAACCAAAACACACGAAAAAAGTACATTTTGAATGAAATGTCTTGTATGAAAAATAATAAACACGCATTAAAAGTGGAACAAAATTATGATACACATTTTAGTCAATCACATTTGTCTCTGAATAGTTAACACATATTTAGAGAACTGATTCCAATAAGTACCAAATAACGATTGTTTCGTGTTTTACTTATTTAATTAGCATAATTGTACGAATCTACTTTTGTGTAGAAACATACGATGCCAAGTGATGTTAATATATACTTTTTTAATCAATAATAGTGAACACAATAAACACTGAGTTAAAATTCCAATTTCGAACCATTTAAAACTCATTTGGAATCACTAAGTGTTTAGAAAGATGAATGTTTTTAATCATTGTATAACTAAAATTAACTAGTCAGGACAATGACGTTGTTTGAAGTAATTTAACCGTTGATATCTATAATCGAATATGATGCTGGCCTTATTTATGTATTTATCACAGTGATATTTATAAAGTGTGACGCCTACTTGTAATCGTAATTTTTTAACTGTGTTTTTTTCCATGTAATTAACACATAATAACTTTTTCATGTTTTCATAAAATACCTTGGTACATTTCTAGCATAAACCACATTGCTATTCTTAAAAAAAGTTTAAACAATATAAAACACGTTCCCATGAAGTAGCATTTTGCATTGATTATAGTAATAAACATATAATGACAATTTTTAATACTATTATACATGTTTCCACGAAGAAGTATTCTGTACGATAGCAATTAAGATATTACTTGTTAATACCGTTATTCATGTTTCCATGAAGTAATATTCTGCACATATGCAGGGGAATGTGATTGTACTTTGTAAATAACAACTAATTTTTAGTGAATGCATCTACTTGTAGTCAAAAACATACTCTTTATATTATTGTTTTAATGTTTGGTATCAGGTCTTAGTCACTTCACTTAAACCACCTAATTTTACATAGAATGTTAATATTTAAATATACTTTAAATTTGCTGTTATAAAGCATTTATTTAAAAGAATATGTGGTGGTTTTTAATTTATTTATTGAAAGTCGCACACAATGCCTGTAGAGTCGAAAGACAGCTGATTCACAAATATCGGTATTTTAAAGGTTGATGAGAGTGAAACCGATATATAGAGGATATGTGTTTGCATTCGGGGTAATACCGTGATTTTTTCAGTAAAGTAAAAACATAAAACTTTTCTAGAAATTGCATCTATTTATGATTGCAATATGGCGGCAGTTTCATTTGGCGAAATAACGACCATGAAAAGACTATAAGCAAAAATGTGCAGGCAAAAAATACGTGTAAGAGTAGAGGAAAAATAGCTGGCGATTATATGCTTCAATGGGCACGAGAGAAGACAAAACCGCTGACAGAAACGTTTGCTACATTTTACCATGCGGACATATGGAGACGATATTTGGTTAAAATTTGAGAACGCCGTTTGCTACACAACTGCTTAAGATGAGAAGATGGGCACCCTGAAAGACTCGAAATTAGATAAGAAAAGAGGCATATTATAAAGGATGATTATATGTTAAATAGCATCAGATGAACAATAAATTTGACCCTAACCATAAAAATAACACGTGACAAATTTAAAAAAAGCAGTGCTTTGAATTATCGTTTATAAAAGGCCTGCAAATGGTTGAACGGGACCATGTGTTCTTTCATTTGGAAACCTCAAAGCTGACAGCCTATCAGCCTATTACAAGGCTTTCGCCCTCAGATTGACGGCCGTCAGGGGGTTCAAAGCGGTNTTTTTTTTTTTTTTTTTTTTTTTAGCAACACGTCTAACCGCATTATGACACCTTTACATAGGGTTTCAAATAGAAATTCCCTGAAGGACGTCATAATCACATCCACACCGGATGTTTACTTGCAATGTTTACCGACATTTCGGACGGGATTGTTTGTTCCGTTCAACCACCGGACCTCATACTTACGACTGCACATTTTGTTTATATACCACGGTATTCGCAATAATACAAGCGTCATAGTTTCACAACAAGTAATAAACATTTGCTTACATTTCCGACGTGTTCGATATTTATTTGTTTTTATCACTGAATGTAATCGCCTCTTAGATATTTTCGGTACTAAGCTATACATCAGCTCTTTTAAACATTCATGGATTTTGTATTTTATTTAAAAAATATGTTTATTTTCATAAGCTGTAATTTAACAAGGGACATAATAATATATGATGGTAAATTATCATCCACATGTGCGTATATCAGGTCTTGATTAATTGCGATGCAGCGACATGTTTATATGTAAATGTATGTACTCATATGTATATTTATATCGATGTAACTTACTATGCATGTGTTTGTATGTAGCTGCACTGATAAACATGACATTTTATATGAAATGTGTTGCGTGAATAGTAGTGATTTGTTATATATACAATTCACAATTTTGTTAACGTATCAACTTACATATTTATATTGTTTAAATAGAAAAAGGCAATGTGGGGTGGGTTCATATAACACGAGCGTACCTTTTTATTTAAAAAAAATATGTGCCATTTATTCCATTTACGATGTCGAGCTACATCAAGTTATAAAGTCAAACATGTATTTGTTTATATTTTGCCTCTTAAACCATTTCACATACATGTATTATTCTCCTGCACAGCAGTAACACCGTTTTACTTTCGAGATAAGTCACTACGCTTTAGTTAATTAATGCACTTTTTGTGTTGAAGAAATCCGTTTCTTTTTTCATACTGTCGATGTAAGCGTCTAGATCCCATAGACTATCTATGTGACCAAATATCGCGACCCTCGTACTTTGTAATTCCGGATTAATCAGGATCGAAGTTCGTATTGACCCAGGCATCATATACCACAAACGAGCTCTGAAAAACAGCTCAAACGTTCAGAATTAAATATACGTGAATACGCATGCGATCTCCAGCGAAAATACATTTAATTTTCATATATTATATTCTGCATTTGTTATTGAAGACAATATATACCCAAATGATAACGAAATGATTGTGAAAGATGGGTTGTTTTCTGTGATTTTTATTCAAATAAAAAATACTTTTGATCCATACCACACGGGACATAAAAGGGTCATATTGGCATGGTTTGAATCTAGTCATTGACTGCTTTAAATTGATAAATGTAAACATCGGAACTAAATAGCTCCAGTATGAAACAAGAAAAAGGAATAAAGACAAAACAAGTCATCCACACCGGTACTCGAACCATTGACCCTTGGAGTAAAAGTCAAGCAATCCTAGTAATGTCCATTTTGTACACGCCGTTCTTACTAACGTAGTGACGTCACCATCTATGAATAGTAATGTCACAAATATAACAATAACAACAGAGCTCTCCGAATTATTCAATCGTTTTGCGTTTGAAACGCTTTATAATTTTCATGTTTTAAAATCGTTAAAAGATGCATATAATGGATATTTTAGAGCGTGGTAAATGTTCAGTATTACTGTTTCCTCGCAAATATCATAACTCTAACGAAAAGGTGCAGATTTGAAACATTTTTTTTTCAATTTTGTCAATTTACCAAAACGTGAACAAGTCCATTTACGTCAAGATATTTTATGAAATTACATTATTTGTAATAAACCAAGCAAAGCATGGACGCAGTAGGATACTTCGAAGGTATATAGTGGCAATCATGTTATCAATTGTGATGTGGACGATAACATAGATGTCCCTGTCACACCTACAGTTATCTCCCCTGCTACTTTGTTCCGGAATCAACACTTTTAAAAAATATGTGTTTAAACTAAGATTTTTTTCCGTACCATATACTTAATAAAGTATACAACCTTTTAATAAAGACGATAGTTAGTTCCGTTCATGTCATACATGTCAAATATTTTACATACAATGACATTAACGTTTGTTTTTGTAAGATAATTTACAAATTGCCATACGACTACATAGATAGCATTCTTGAGAGGAAGATCGATGATTTCGTTGATCGCATTGCAAAATATAGAGTCCTGTACCACCTAACAGAAAATATGCAATAAGTGATTAAACGTGACATTCGAAGTTAATATTTAAATTTTAAACTATTATGCATTCATGACTAGCTATAAATAATTATCTGCTTATAAGTATACGCTAAATATTCCAAAGATTTGAATCAAATTAACATTATTCTAACGAACAAGCAGAATCCGTAGGCATGGTCGTCCGACTGAAGGACAATAACTCACGCTCGTTGATCGCCGGGAAGCACATCTTCCGCCAATATAGCAACTGCAAGAACGACTTTACAATAAATAACCGGCTTTTTATCGTTGAAATGTCATCGACTTATCGTTTAAGTAAACATTTTAATTCGTTTGTAAACGATTATGAATATCCAGGTATGGCGGCGGTCGGTATCAAAGATGTTGTTTCCGGTCAGAAACTTTGGTTCCTTAACTAACTTGATGATAATTCATGTGTTTGTATCTTCTAACATTTGACTATAATATGTGAATATTATCACTCGATGCAGCTTTCTTGAAAACTGTTTAACCTCAAATTTGCTTAAATGCAATGTCATTTAAATGTCAGAGCACACTGCCAATTTAGAAAATCCTTTGTTCTTATTAAATCAAACGTACCGTGTAATATCAAATGGCATGAACACGGAATATCCACTCCAGACAAACAAGACGTCAATTTACAGGAAAGTCCATCATTGAGGTCATTTGACAACTAAGGTTCAAGTGAGGCCCAGACTATTTGTGAAAAATTCCCATGGGAAAATAAACCCCATGGGAGAAATAATCCTATTGGAAAAAATCCAATGGGAAACTAAATCCCATGGGATTATTTGTTTTTAATTTAAACACGATTTAACGCGTTTAAATCGCGTATATTGTTCATCATTTGATAAAATTTAGTGTTTCTGGAAGTTACAAGAATCATTCTCTCAAAAATTAGAAAAAAATCCAATGGGATTATTTTCTCCCATTTCGAAAATGGGATTTTTTTTCTATCAAATAAAATTGAACGAAAATCAGCACAAATACTTTTACAATGCTTAAAATCGATAACTAAGCATAAACAAACGTATAATATTTTTCGAAAATCCCATGGAATTTTTTCCCATAAAAAGGTGGGAGAAAAACCCCATGGGATTTTCGAAAAACCCCATGGGGAAAAAAAAATACCATGGGAATTTCGAAAAATCCCATGGGAGGACCAATTTTGCTCATAAAATTCATAGTGAAAAAAAAAACGATTTTTTTAAGCAAAAATAACCAATTATTAATAAAAAATAAGACTTCTTTCGCAAACTTTATCTCAAAGAAGCAAATCTTCAAGAAAAAGGGTACTAAAGTTTGCGAAATTTCGGTTTCGCAAAGTTTTTCCGGTGGCCGTTAAGTTCAGACATTTGGAGGTTCGTGCATATAAAACTTATATTTGAATGTATTTGAAGCGCACAAACGAGTATTCAAATATGATTGATATGATAGGATTATCCATAGCATTAACATCATCGTCAATAGCAATCGGATTTGCATGTCGATATATCATTAATGGGCTACACCTCAATTTACATCGCCGACGATATTGTTCAAAAACGTGTTCATCTATGTGATTAACGACTGGTCGGATCATGCACATACTGCTTGACGCTGTTTTCATTCATAAGGTTAAATGCTGTAAGAAAAAGAACAGTTACTTTGATATAACCAAAACCCATTGCAGCGCAGATGGAAACATTTAAGGTAAATGTGATGGGGTTTGAAACGGTTTAAATTGTGTCCATCGGAATTCAAGCTTACAAGTGAATGGCCGATGGTATTTAACTACTCAATAGCTCTTCAAAGAATGACAGTGACACCTGTTAATGATGTTAATGAGTTCATGAATTTTAAACACGCGGCCGAAACTTTGCACGTGCACAGTAGTGGACAATAATTGTGACTGCAAATATTTGTCCGAAATTTAAATTTTAAAACATTGTTAACCTTCTGTTATGAAATTGAAAAAAATACACTTTTGTAAATTGTATTACAATCTACATGAAGCATAGTGGCATAGTTAAAGCAATATCTTCTACTTTGTTCAAAACTGATCTTTTTTGCCTTTTCGCGCGTTGCCACCTGTCTGTGCTACCGTCGACTCGTGTTATTAAGGCATCCAAAGACGTGAATGTCCATTTTCAAAAAAGGACAAAACATTGGGAACAAGCCACCACCATACCTCGAAATCAAGCATCAGTAGGCGCAACCCCCACCCCACCCTAAAGATAAAGGCGGGAAGATGAGCGTAATGAAGACGACGAAGAAACACAATCGTCTAATTAAAGCTGCTTGTAAGAAATAGCATGTTAAATTATATTTGAGAGCTTCCAATCATTAAACAGCAAGCAAAGTTACTGTTGTATTTGTTATTTTATTTATGGGTTTTTACTTATAACAATCATGACATAAATCAGTTCGACACAAATCAGAAGCGTGAACAAGCGCTATCCTTCACATCTGCTATTTACAAACGACCTCCATATATGATGTAAATGAATCATTTGACATCCACCAAACCAACAAATTCACAGTTTTGATAACAAATATACATTAGCAAGAGAACCAAGCCAAACTAGATCAATTAGATGCTTTACGTTTTTTTTTTCAATTGGTGCTTTATGAATGCTATTTTCTATGAAAAATACTTATATATTTATAAACATTCTATAGTAACCATGTCGGGGCATTACCAGTGTTAAACAAAAATGTATACTATGAACAATCTCTATAGAGGTCTACTTAACAATATTACATAGCAAATGTTGTTTGTCCTTTGATTTGAAGAGGACCACTCTAGTCTTCTACGTCCAATGGTTGCTTGAACTGACTTTGTCTGTGTGTGCGCAAATGGCTGCTGAGGCCAATCCTTGCACGAAATGTTCTAGTACAGATGTGAAATGGGATAAGCGGGACATCTCCAGAAGAGTTTGCAGCACGGGCCATTCAGGCTTGTCTCTTCTTCTCTGCGGCAGTTGTTCTGTTCGCCGCATACGTCTTGGCGCCTTTGAAGATGGAAGAGCGCCAGAGGATGCGATCCATTGCGCATTGTTGCCAAGTGTCTGGGTTGATTTCAAAAGCGTTTTGAAGCTTTGCGAGTGTTTTTGGAACGTTTCTTTTGCCCACCATGGGACCCCTCGCCATGCTGAAGCTCGCCATAGAATAGTCTTTTTGGCAGCCTCTCGTCAGACATACGGGCTACATGCCCTGCCCAGCGAAGTTAGGACTGCATCAGGATGGTGAAGATGCTAGGGAAACCTGTCTTAGCCAATACCTCTGTGTCTGAAGTTTTGTCCTGCCACTTGATGCTGAGTATCTTCCTGAGGCTTGTTGTATGAAAATGGTTTAGTTTCCTGGCTTGACGTTGATAAACTGTCCATGTTTCAAATGCGTAGAGCAGCGTAGGGAGTACCAATGCACAGTATACTTTCACCTTGGTCTGAGTGGTGTGCCTCTTCTTTTCCAGACATTCGGGTATAGTCGGCCAAAGGCGGAGCTGGCTCTGGCTATACGGATGTTAACCTCATTATCGATGGTGACATTCTGTGAGAGTGTACTACCAAGATAAGTACAGCGCTCACTGTGTTGAGTCTCTGGCCAGTGACATTGATATTTGGTTGAACGTAAGGTTTTCTAGGCGCGGGCTGATGGAGGACCTCGGTCTTCGTTGTGCTGATCGTGAGACCAGTGGAAAACATGTAAAACCAGCATTGCATATCGGCTTCTGATATAGCATTAAGGGCACAGTCATCAGCAAACTGCAGATCTTTGCTGATGACAGTCTTGACCTTGGTTTCTGATTGTAGCATCCGAACGTTGAACAGTTTGCCATTCAATGGGTATCTCAGGTTGACACCACCAGCGTCTGTGAGCATAGCGGAAACTAGAAGGGGTTGGGGCCAGGACGCAGCCTTGCTTGACTCCGTTTGTGACTGGGAATAAGCCAGAAGACCCTCCGCTGTCCTGGACTCTGGCCTGCATCCCCACGTGAAACTATTGTACCAGGGCGATGAATTTTCTGGGGCATCCATACTTGGCCATGATCTTCCATAGCCCTCTCTGCTGACAGTGTCAAAAGCCTTGGTCAGGTCGACAAAGGTGGAGAACAGATCAGTGTTTTGTTCCTGACACTTCTCTTTGAGCTGCCTGGCAGCGAACACCATGACGATGGTTCTTCGTTCCTTGCGGAATCCACACTGACTTTCAGATAGGAGTCCTTGGTCAAGGTAAGCAATGAAACGATTTATCAAGATCCTGACAAGGATTTTCCCTGCAACTGAGAGCAGGGATATGCCGCTGTGGTTGTCGCAGGCCTGTTTGTTTCCTTAGCGTTTATATAAATGTAAGATAGAAGCGTCTCTGAATTCTGGTGAATCGTCTCTTTCCCCCACATAAGAAAGAAATCTGATGGAGCCTGGTAATAAGGACTGTCCCTCCCTCCTAGTAGATCTCAGCTGGGATATCGTCAGTACAAGGTGCTTTGCCATTTGAGAGTAGGCGTATAGCCTTCTTGGTTTCAAGCAAGGTTGGAGGGTCATCCAGTCCCTCGTTGATTGGCACTTGCGGGGGACGATTTATTGCTTCGTCATTTATGCTTGAATGGCGGTTAAGAACGTTCTCAAAGTGCTCAGCCCACCTTTCCATGATCTTCGCTTTCTATGTGATGAAAGTGTTGCCATCCGAACTGAGGAGATGGTTGGATCCTAAAGATGTGGGACCATACACTTCTTTCAGGGCGTCATAAAATTTCTTTTGATCGCACCTGTCGGCATAGCCTTGGATTTCGTCGGCTTTGTTGCTAAGCCACGCATCCTGAATATGACGAAGTTTTTTGTGAACTGTTCTGCGTATGTTGTTGAACAAATCTTTCCTGGCTATGGACGTGGGGTCACTGAGGTAGGCTTGGTGGAGATGGTGTTTCTCATCCAATAACTGTTTCATTTCCTCGCAGTTCTCATCCAACATAGCAAATAACTAACATTCGAATTGTGGTGGTTTTGAAATATGAATAATGTTTAATAGATATATTCTATCAACTTATCCGGTAGATGTTCTCTAATAAGTTAAAATGATGTTTTTCTTTTTTAAAATATTTGTGAAGTAAAATATGAAATAAAAGAAGTCTTGTAATTCATCAAATGTTTTGTTTCTAACACATTTTATTACAAGATTGCAAACAAAAACATATTAATATTAAAAATTAAACAATCATGTTCTACAATTAATTATAAAAACACGTTTGATTCAGATATATTCATTGAGTATATGCAACACATCTTAAACTATCTATATAATAAAAGTCGATGACATACAAAGCATTAAGCATGGACAATTTCTCTAGCTTAACTATAAAGGTAAAGGAAAGGCTCTACTATTATACTCATAATTAAGCATATGAAATGGTATCTATACCGATACTTTTTTATAGCTTCAAATGTTTCAGTTTGCTGTTTGTCTTAAGTAAGATTCGACCGTTTGTTGAAGCGTACTAAACTAGTATATTGCTTTGTTAGAATAGAAATATTTCACGAAGAAAGTTTGCAATTAAAATTTTATACTAACTTTAATTATTGTATAACTTTACTATGGTCGAACCCGTGTGTGCATGTATTGATACTTTAGCTTTTGAAGTAGGTCACACAATTTCATGTGAAATCGAAAACTATATTGACGTGCTTAATTTCTGTCATCGATAAATGAAGAACCACGGTGAACTCTTAACGCGCATATCTTCAGCGATTTTATTTACGTCTTATCATGACATGAACGACCTCTATATTTGTTCAACATGAACAGAAACCGATTTTGCCACAAAACAGCAGCAAAGATGCATCAAGTATCTTACCATTCCATAAATCCATAAATAGGTAAACTTAGTTCATATTACGTCTACCTCTGGGATAAAACATAATTAAGAATAACTAGGTTTATAAAAATCAGCAGAAGACCACGGATCATCATCAAAAGAATGTAAAGATATCGGATATACCCAATGGACTTTTACTCTTTTCATCAAATACACGTTATACCATAAATTGGTAAATACATAACCCTTAAGATAATATTTTTTCCGCAGTGTCATGTAAAGGTTAATATTAATAACCTCTTTATAAGTACAATGACTCGATGAAGCAGCATTTGTATGTTTAAACAACATTCATGTGCTTCATAAAGTGTTTAATAAAGATTAGTTACGAATTCCGTACATCCTTTCATATAACAAAGCGGTGTATACCAAATTTGCAATTGAATAAACGATACTAACGAACACATAATTGTGCTGCTCTTAATTAGTTTCTAATTTTAGCATTGTTTAAACATAGTGCGTTTGAATTCTTGATAAAATTAAGTTTTAACATATTAAATTAAAATAAAAAACCCTGTTGATCTTTCAGAACTAGTTAAGGGAATATTGCCATAGATATGTCTATATGTCATTTGCCCAAACGAAAAAAACAAAACGATGATAATTCAATGTATGAAAACTGATAAATTAATAGGTTTTCAAACATGCACCTAGGTACAACTTATTTGAGTCTAGTCTGGAATCAGATAAACAAATGAGACGCGCTCTGTGAAAAAGGGGTTTAATGCATGTGCGTTAAGTGTCGTCCCAGATTAGCCTGTGTTGTCCGCACAGGCTAATCAAGGACGCCACTTTCCGCTCTTACAATATTTTTCGTTTTAAGAAAGTCTCTTCTTAGCCAAAATCCAGTTCAGGCGGAAAGTGTCGTCCCTGATGAACCTGTGCGGACTGCACAGGCTCATCGGGGGAGACACTTTACGCACATGCATTAAACCCTCGTTTCACAGAGCGATGTTCAAATGTTATGTAGACATTCCATAACTTTTAAAATGCTTCCTCGTACTCTCTTGTTAGTGATGATATTCGAGGAACATGTAATTCAATCCCTGATTGCTTTTAATTATGGAAGTCATACATAAAACACGAATAGCAATTACATGCAAGTGGTCGTAGGTGCAGGTTAGACTGTAATAATGAGAGGAGCCGTCTGATGAATGTACACGCTTATTACCAGCAATTATTCTGATTTATGATAAACAGTTTAACATTTAAATATCAGTATACTTAGAGTTATGAATATATTATTGATGATGAAAAATAAGAACTAAAAAAGGGTATGAAAAGGCAATTGTATATCGTGTTAATTTTGAACATAATCATGATAATCATATTGTCGTCTATCATTAGCAACAGAAAAAAAACTACAGCATATATTTCTATGTATGACACTAGACCACGTATTGGTAATTATTACCAAACAAAAAAAACCCTTAGTTGTCTCTTATAAAACCATTAGTTCTCTGAGATTGTGGCACTTCATTAGGTTGGAAGTGATACTTGTGTTATATATATGTTCCAGACGTGTTACGAGCTTAATTTCTTATACACGGTTGCTTTTACAATCAGCCAGCCTGGGGTCGTCTTATCGCACACACACGCTTTCCAATCAGATATAACAACAAATCGATCGTATAGTTCTTACAGAAGAAAAATATGCAAACGCAAAACACTATTGTGTTTAAAATTTCATTTGCACATGCAGTAGCAGGAAACCATACTCACCCATGGTTCAGCTGTGTTAGAGCGTTATGGGTGAACACGTTCAATGTAATGGCGTTGAAAATTGTTCTCAAACAACAATGTTCGAAGTTTCGAGCTGTTATCTCGAGCCGGTTTTCAGAGATAATAATTGTTGTTTTTAAAAGTGCATTTGATTGTTTTATTATATAGCATGCATGAATATTGTGTTCCAATTCAATGTAGCTGTGACTTTAAAATATTTGACATTCATTTTATAAACGTAGGGCAATAATGTTTGTTTAAATGATTTATTCGTGTATGCGTGTGATTTCGGTAGATGTTATTGTTCAAGATTAAGACTAGTATTAAAAAAAAACAACAGTTTACCTAAAAAAGCTGGATTACCTTACACACTGAGTTTGATTTTAACAAAGATCCATCTCAAAGTAATCTCCGTATTTACGGAGCATAACAAAATCTTATCACAGTGTTACATATGTGAAAGTTATACATCTTTCTTATAAATTGAATTCCTAAGCCCGTGTCCTCATCAATAACGTGCAAGTCTTGTGCTACAAAAAGTTTGCCAGTGCAGAAGAAACATCACCTATCTAGACCCGTATTCATCAACCAATTTTTAGACTTCAGAATAAGGAATAGACTTAGACACATGACGTCTTACTTCAGCGTTTGAATAAATACAGACTGGAAATGGTACTTATGTCATTAACAAACTGTTCTACAAAAATAATGATGTAATTATAGATGTAAACCGTCATGCTAGACTTAACCTTTGAGTAATTTTAGAACTTGTTAGTTTTAAGTTTTTTTTTTAATTTTTAGACTTAATTCTAAGAATCAGTTGGTGAATACGGGCCATGGCTAACTAAGTATTATATCATTACATCAGAAAAACGTGAGCTCCTAACCAGTTCCTGACAAATATTGAAATAAATTGATTATGTTCCTGTCTGGGATTGAATGTTCATTCAACACCGAACGATGAGCTGACTGTATTTTATGATGTAATTGCACTTTAGTTGTAAATTTCCACCATTAAGTGAATCTCTATCCTTGTACCTTTATAGCTCGTATAATAATTAGTTGATTGATTGATTTTCATTCAGGTTTAAAACATATAATATACAAGATATCATTCAAATTAACATAACAATTTTAACTATAAGTATTTGTGAGATTGCTGCTTATCAAAACCTTTGGTCTAAAAGCTGCCATAAAGTAATATGAAATAAGATTTGACGATTAAAATGAACACAAAAGTGCAAAAAGATAAAAAAAAAAGTCTTAAGAAAACGTATCAGCTCAAATTAGATTTGAAGGGAACATATCAGCAACTGCCTCACACTTAAAATATGATTTAGTGTTGCTCTAATGCGTGTTGCTTGCGTGGCTTCCTCCACAAAACGGGGCCTACTTTTGCCTGCTACAATATTTAATCTTGTATCAAGATTCAGCCCAGTCTTTAATGCGATGACTTTTAACAAAATGTTGTTTTGTGAATAAAGTGCTCTACTTTATGTTATTAGAATACTTTGATTTATCATGTTTTAAATGCTATAGTTTTCATAGATAAATTGTATATGATAAAATGTATGACTGTTGCATCGTACAAAGTTTAAAGGTGATTCTCACTAGGGTATAGCTTTATGTATAAATTGTAACGATTAAACAGATATTCACTAGACTATAACTATATATATTGATAAAAAAAATATATACACAGGTATTTGCTTAAATAAGTTGGTTTTAATTGTTAAAACTATTACAAATAAAATGCTCAGCTTACAATATCCATAAATTAAATTAAAAGTAGTCCAAAAGTCCAAAATGTATTGCATAAACAAGATACAATGTCGAAAGTAGTAGTAGTAGTAGTAGGCAATACTACACCTACACTTGGTTACACTTAAAGTGGACTCTTTCAAACAATTTGGATGTTTTTGAAGAATATTTTGCTTCTGTGAAAACCACAGCATTGACATTTTGAATACATCAAAATAACTAATATGCGCATAGGGTATAATTTATGCACTTTTTGCGCTCCTGCCAATGCGCGAATTTATGACCACAGCCAATAATTACCGATTTTACCATTTGTTTTGTTACATATTTTTCCGTCCAGGTTAATAGATCTTGAAAGGTCCATCTTTTTCATTAAAAAATAAAATAAACATTTGTTTCCTTTGAATTTTATTATACCATTTAATTTTCAACATACAACATTATTTCAGTGTTCAGACGAGGCCGCGTAATTATGATTGTATCGATGGCATAATAAAAATATGTCTTCAACATTTGTAAAGTTGCGATTTATGTCGCACACAAAAATATGTGAGACAAATAATCAAAAATGCGAAAAAAAAAGATCTTTGTTAAGCTGGCTTGTGTATGATTATATATAATTTTAAGTTTATTAGTTTTATATAAAAAGTATAGAAAATGATCCCACGCTTGAAATGCATATATGTGCATATGTTTTTAAATTACGTAAACATTAATTATTTCAAATATTGTATCGAAAATGTTTGTACATTTTTAACTAAAGACAAAAAAAACAAAACAATTGGACCGCAGAAAATAATTGAAAGTGTTCACTTTATGGTTTCAATACACAGAATTTCTGTACTGGATGTTGAGCGTCATTTTTGGACAGTATTACATATGTCAATGGTGTCATTTTGACACGCTGTGATATTAATTAATTGTTGGCTATGCCTAATTATGCAACCTGTATTATACGTGAACCCCTGCCAATTAATAACCTTATTTAATAACGAGCAATTTATGTGCTTATTTCAATACACAAGCAATGATATTGGTGTTTTTCCAGACATTGTTTAATTGATGCATATTCGGTTTATTGTTAATCTAGAAATATCTACAGAACACTTTGACCTATAATCATCTAAATTGGTATGCTGGTTAATTGGGAGAAAAAGGAAGATACTAACTGATTTCAAAGTCATCAGGTCAAAGGTCAAGGTCACAGAGACCCGTATCTTATCATCGGTTTCCGCATGATATCTAAATAATGCTTTGACCTACACTAATCTAAATGTGTTTTTCTTGGATGGAAAGATAAATGCCTATTTATTTTGAAGTCACCAGGTCAAATGTGCAGCTCATATGAGCTTGTGACATGAACTTAGTATTAACAAAAACTACGAATACATGAAGGCTAAGGGCAGGGTACAAGACACATAACTCTTTATATAATGTTGTTAGTTATATCCCGTTGCTTGTTTTTCTTGTGCTGTGCATAACTACATACTGTACTTTTCTTGCGCTAAAAATATTGCATGTATTGAATCAAATTACACTTCATTATATGAAGATGTGGCTCCCATACATACTTTGAACACTGCACCAATTATCAGTTCCATAATGTAGTGCCTACAAGCCAACAATAGGAGCTCCTTTTCAAGCTTCTGCTCAAGAAGGACACATGCTCCAGCAATTCGATCTGTATTTGAGCTGGTGGTGTCAAAGCACATAGCCCGGATCCTATCCTCTATGTCCCAGCCTTGAATTGCTCCAAAGACAGCAGAAGCCTGAGCCACACCTGATGGAAGCTTGGTAACTGTAAGTAGTTTGAGACACGCCTTGTCCTGAAACCAAAATAGGGAGACGATCAACCTTCTCCTTCCCAATTAGATCAGGAATCAGTTTAACATCCAAATGATCAACAAGAAGAGTGTTACCTTGCAACTTGACCTTAATGTTTGCAGCTCTTTGGCTTCTGTATTCGACTCTATTTCGGCGAATCAAGTCTTTGCTCAGAGCGAGTTCATCAATGTTTTGCCCCAAGCTTTTTGCTGTTTCTGCTACGACAAATACAGCCTTGCGGTCAGACACATTTGTGCGGATAGAGCAGCAGCAAGTTCTGGAGTTATGACAGGTTTTCGCCCTCTTTTATTTCAGTGTATGACTTGTAATGCCCACAACAGTCCCCTCACTTGTCGTGTTGCAAGTTTCTAGCTTTTCGCCATCTTCTGAAGAGCTAGTTTTAGATTCAGATGCTATCAGCTCGGCAGTAGAAGCTGCAGCTTGTTTCACGTGTTCCATTTGATGCCGCCTGGTACGTAGTGTCTCCTCTCTTTCAGATGCTCTTTTCTCCTTTGCAGCAAGCTTTGAATCTAATCCAGCCATCACCCCCTTCTTCCCTTTTCTCGCTGGGCTTACAAGAAATCATTGTCTTCTTGTAATACCAATGTTGTGGTCAGAGCATCAGCATGAGCAAAATCAAGCCTGGAAACAAAAGCCATCTCTCTTGCAAGTTGTGTTGGTAAATTTCTAGCTTAGTTCTTTTTTAGAAGTCGCCTTCCTTCAAAAGTCTGCTCAAGGTTGGCTTGGCAGTGTTGATGATCCCTCATAGGGATATTTTGCTTTATTTCAGAACTGAGCTATTATCTTGATGGTGACATCTGACGATTGTCTTATTGTCTCCTTAAGATCAATATCATGATGAAGGAAGTAACCAAGAGCCATACGCAAGGACGGCAATTTGCTTCCTGTTAACTCAGATACAGAGGCACCAAGGAGATACAATTCAGTCTTAGACCTTGTTGTTTTTGCCACGGATGAATGTTTCAAAGATATCTTGAATCTGAATAAAAGAAATTAATTGCAGTGTTAAGACCACTTGGAACAAAATTGCAAAATTGTATTTTACTACTCGGATACCTCCCATTTATACACACTAGATATGACCTTGCCTCACTTCAAATGGCAAAGCTGACCATTTACATGCAATAAATTAGCTATAGTTACTGATTAAATTTTGGGTGTATTATGTTGTTTATCTCATATTAATATTTCTGATTTAAAGCCTTTCAAACACAAATTAATTTAATTATTTACTTACAAAAATGTCATAATTGAGATTTGGCTGGACACCAGTTTCACATCAATTGTCAAGCACCAACATAACAAATGTCAACTTTAAAGTAACATTAATACTAAAAAATCAACGGAAATTTCGTAAAGTATTTCGTAAAATAAAGTTACCCAATAAAAAATCAATGTTCTTTATAGCCAAATCAAAAATTTCAAAAAGAGATGTTTTCTGGTAACATAAATGTTTGTAGATATAAAATGCACGTTTTTAACTAAAAATGATTTAAGGATTCAAATAAAACTTCAGATAAAGATAGAAAACGTTGACAGGAGGTGCTCAGTACAAGAACCGTAACTCTTTCTTTGATATTTATGGAGTTACTGTCCGTTGTTTCATTTTAGTGCGCAAGGCAATTAAACCCAAATAGTATACACGTGATTTTAGAGGAATTTCAAAGTACAAGAAGCATAACTCCTTCAGTGATGAGGAGTTTGTGTTGTTTGGTATTTTTTTAGTGTTGTAGCATTTCTCTCGTACTATTGAAGGGAATATTACAAAGGGGCATATAATGGTAAGGAACACCCTAAGGCAATGCAGAGTATAAATATAACTTTTGTTTTCAGTATTTCAGAGCTATTGTTGGTTGTTAGCTTTTGCACCGTGTTCTGTTTATGCTAAGCCTATCGCGTAAGTAAGTGCGCATCTGGACAAGTATATATGGTCCCAACAAATTCAACTGAAGGAATGTATATATTCACGCCCTGATGCTTCAGATAACATTGTGCAAAGGCTGTCATGTGGGTGAAGGGATAGTCGGGTTTTGTTTCGTGTGGTATGCTAGTTCACATCGAACTACAACTGTATCAGATTGCGTGTATATTTCTCTATCGTGTAAAGCTTTGCAATAGACGCAACAAAAACTTCCTGTTTGGGTGTTTGTTAAACCAAGATATGAATACATAATTTCCTTGTCTTTGTATTTTGTTTATTATATTTGAAGAAAAACTAACTTCTTCGACGGGTTGGTTACAAGATTTCTATCAGAGTAGCAGATTGCATTGACAATTGTGCGAGGTACTTAACAATACATAGCTGAATTCCTTGCCAATCTTCATCGTCAGTTTTGAATACAACATTTCAGTCGAACAATTTTACGATACACTTCTATTATAACCAGCACTTGGTTCAAAGCCGGGGCTCAGTTGATGCACGCTTGTGGACTCTATTTTTCAAATAACTGTTTGGTTCCCAGCTTATTTGTATTCAAAAATACTAAATTATCAAAACCCACTGAAGTACCCGATGATAGGAGACAATAGGCCATAAAGACGAACACATTTTTGTCCTTAGCGCTGATTGGGTTATCAAAACCAGATAATTACAGTGACAGTCCGGTGTAGAATTCATAAGATAACTTATTTGTAAATATGTTGAATAACATAAGTATTAAAAAAAAAAGAAAAACGACAAAGTCACTGTTAGTGTATATTTTAACATTACACCACCAGTACCATGTGTAGCATTGGGGATGGCACAGAAAAGAACGCAAATACGAAGCTAAAACATTATTTGCTTCTTTTTGTTTGTGAGCTTTGTGATACGTTTTAGATTGAGTCATGTTATTTAAATCTTTAATTTAAAATCATTTATATTCGTCGGCATGAACTTTCTTCGTTTTTAAAAACTTACGTTTTTACAAACTCATGGATTTCTTACTTTGGGAAAAAAAGTGACTCTGTCATTTTACTTTGTGTTTGTATTAACTTCGTTTGACGGTCTACCCAAACTATTAATGAAAATTAAGGTCACACAAATAATAAGGATTTAAAAGTATTTGGTGTGTATGTCCGTCTGTTTGTCTTGAGACTTGTTTGGGCTGTGTTTTTCCAATGCATTGAGGAATTTGAAAATTAATTTGCAGAAATGATCGCCTTGATGAGCCTGTGTATCGAAATCAAGAACTCGTGGCTACCTTAAAAGTACAGGTCAAAAGGTAGGATTTGATTTTCAAAATCCACGAGGTCAAATTATTGGTAATAACAAGTCAAAATAAAAAAGACGGGTGTGGTCTTTTGTATAACATGCCTTAAAGATAATCAGAATATGAAAAGGTTTATTGCGCGCAAGAACCAAATGGCTGTCTTAAAGGTCAATTTCATAATAAGAGGCTAAATAGATTAGGCTACTATTTTAGTTTATAATGCATACACATATTTTGAATCGTGACATTGTGTGTTGCGCACAAGAACTACATCATTTCCTTGTAAGTCATACATAAATATCAACAGTAAAAGTACACAACTGATGTTTAAGCCTCAGCATCTGTGTCAAATGTGTGTATGGGGTATAAACTAATGTCATTGATAGCTTATGATAGTTCATGATAGTTCATCTTGTAGTAATTGGGTAGCTATTAGACGAGTGGCACTTCTAGTGCTAAAAAGGTTGAAAATGTGTCTTTAATTGTAATAACTGTTAAAATATATTTATTAAAAAATTAAATAAATATTTGTTTCTCTAATAGGAAATATATTTTATAAACTAATGGCGTATTACCAAAAAAACATAGGCCTTATTTTGATGGGAGCACAGACAATTTTAAAAATTTCGATAAAGTATTGCTTTTTATATGACGTTGGAAAGGTCTTTAAAAAGATTATAGATGCTTTTTTTTATTTCATCTTGATCGCATGTGTCTTAACACATTGCGGGGAATCACGTGGTCAAATTTGAGAAAAAAATGGCCGCCGATGCCTCGATTGAACTAGAAATCGAGTTTTCAAACATGTACATCTTTCTTATTACTGACTTGTTTTTTATCGGATGACGCCTATCATAGGGTCAGCCGGAAGCGGTTTCAGTGAAAATCAACCGTTTTCCTCTGGTTCTTCTGAGTGTGGAGATAATTCATGGAATATTTCGCGATTTCCTGAACCGTCAATAGAAATTGAACACGGACTTACAATAATATCACTGTTTTTACACTAATAAGCCCTGTTAAGTACCAGTTGTTCATGTGGACGCATTTGGGTTGACAAAAAACTGATAAATCGATTTCTCATGGCGTAAGGTAAAGTTGAGCACGCACATGGCCCTAATACACGGACAACTTCTTGAACAACCTGATATTGAGCACGCACATGTCAAGGAATACCGTTTTCTCTTTGAGATACATTGAGGAAATTTTGAGTTGGATCAGACAAAAAACATGCTAAATATCGCAAATGTTAGACATGGCAAATACTTTCTAAATGGACAGTCCATATCAAACAATGTTCATCCAATATTGATTGTTATTTGCAATCGCGTTTTTTCTGTCATTTGTAATATGTTTTCGCGATCGGCATAAATTGTATTTTAGCTTTAAAGCCTCATTACTCCTAAAAATCAACGAACATTTCGTACAATATTTCGTAAAAAAAAGTTTAACAATTAAAAATCAGTGTTCATTGTGGCAATTGCCGAAATTTCAACGCCAGATGTGGTCTGGTAACATAGATGTTTGTAGATACAAAATGCTCGTTTTTGTTGGGCATATTCAATTCCATTTCAATTTCGCGCAACGATATCTATTCATACGATACATGAACATGCACATGGTATCATTTTAGTGTTCGCGTGTCGTATGAAAAGATATATTTGCGGGCAATTAAAATGGAATTAATTGTGTCACAAATACATAAAAACGGGGTTTGTATCTACACAAATCTATGCTACAAGAGCACATGTACCGTTGAAATTTTGGCTATTGCTATAAGGAACACTGATTATTTATATGTTAACTTTTTCCGACGAAATATATAACGAAATTGACGTTGATGTTTGAGCGTTATAGAGGCTTTAAATAAAATACCAGGTTGACAGGTGAAATACTAATAAACTTTACGAAACTATGTTTTTGTATTTGTTAAAATTTAGGGTTTCTGCTAATTTAAAACACAAGATAAAAAACAAACGACCTTTCAGTGGTGCTGTTAATTGGGAGGTGTTTTATACTCAGCTTGTCGGTATCATTTTTCTGTGAATGACTTATACATTCAATTTAGATAATTTAATTATCCCGCCACATAAATTGTGTTGGGCACGGTCATGAAATTATTTCTACAGTTATTCTCCAAAAGACTTGGATTTAGGTACGGCAGTTGTCATTTCTTGGTATGAAAATGTGCCCTTAGAACTAGTAAACAGCTTTTATTTGCTATATTACTTCATGAAATGTGTGAATATGCAAACTTGTTTGCTGTGATATGATTGGTCGATGAAAATTTGTTGAAAATAGTAAGACAGCAAATGACTAATAACATGTTTTTAAAAAATAGCAAGACATCCAATGACCAATTACAAATTGCATGTCACCCAATGATCAATGAAAAACTGTTGAAAATAGCAAGACATCCAATGACCAATTACAAATTGCATGTTACCCAATGACCAATGAAAAACTGTTGCAAATAGCAAGACATCCAAATAAATACAGAAACTAAGTTCACAATATATTTTGAACACTATTTATTAATCGTTTCCTTTAAAGACTTTAAGATGACTGCCTGTTATACTTTTCCCTTTTCTAGAAGGGACAAAGTACGTTTCAACAGACTCAGTGTGACATGTGTTTTGCAGATAGACTTAGATTTGTTATGTTGCCAAATCAAGTTTTAAAATACTAGAATTCGACACCTTAAGGGTTTCGAAGGATGGAATGAGTTAGGAGATATGCACGTTTATGCTTTTCGGAAGCAAGGACGTAAAACACCAGCTTTTCAACAGTATGTGATTCAAATTCGAAAGTACATACTGCATTAGTGCAATGAGAAAAATTCCCAATTTCGCATAAAAAGGCTTATTCAAAAATCTCAGGAAACAAACATTGACACCGACTCTCTGTCATGCTTAAAAATTTATTTCCCCGTTTTTAGCCAAACGCTAACATAAAACAGTTTCATGTATATACACAGTTTTCGTGTGTTTTTTTTTTAATCGAAACATTCTCACACGTTTGCATAAGATAATGTTTTATTCATTTTTAAATGCATTTAGCGCTTTGATTTTAAATTAATGCCGTATATTATGTGACGTCATTTCTGCGACGAAACATACTAGTTTAACACCAAAATATTTAACATATATTTAAACGCAGTTGAATTAAAATATAATGTGTTTGTGTGTTTATCACTTCAGAATGGATAATTTACAGTAAAATTACAGTAAAATATTGTTTAAAGCATCGAACGAATCCAATACGTATTTCGGATTGCGTATTTGTCATGCACAATTGAAAACTTCAAAAGGGATAAATTGTTATAGTGTGGGTTAAAATAAATTTCGAGAAAGAGATGCAAGAACAGAAATTGGAAGTGCATATCGTTGTAACTGTATTGTTATAAGCATTGGATTAAAGTTGTCATTAAGGTAAGCGTGTAGTTAATACTAAAAAAATATTTTTTGATGACTCCTGAAGTACTGTTAAAGCTTAAATAATGTCATCAATCTATTTACAGCACAGTTTCAGTTGCAATCGATATTTTAATTATCCCAATTGTGTGCTTCGTTTTATTATAATATTTTAACATATATTTTCGTTTTTTTTTGTTTTTTTATTTGTGGCTCAATTTTATTTATTTATTTAACAATTAAACGCTAATATTTAATCATGAACGCTTTTTCATTATTATTGTAGGATAAATATATTTTCTTTTATACCTAATGATAAAATATGACATGGGAGAAAGGGTAACTTTTCAGCGAAAAGGAAACAGCTGTTAATTATTTTCTTGAAAAAGGGGCATAAAATAAACCGAAAATTTGTTCATGTCAGTGTAAGATCGTTTGTTATTTCACTCGTGATCATAGAAAAATAATATTTTCACTCGTGGCTACGCCACTCGTGAACATATATTTTCCATGATCACTCGTGAAATAACAAGCGATCTTTCACTGACAAGAATAAATATCCTCTATTTATTGCAGAATTTATCAGACTCGTCTCATAAAGGCTCACACGGCTCGGCTAGCCTCACCGTGTAAACCGTTCTCCAACTCGTCCGAAAAATAAAATACAAGTACACAATGACACTTACATAGTATTCTGTCATGTCCATTTGAACAACCATGTGCTGCACAAAAGACAGGCATTTCAATTGATAATTAAACACAATAATTTCGTCGTTGTTTATTAAATAACGCGTAACTGGGTTTCTTTGTTGCGCAACAAGATGGCGTCAAGCGCTGATCGTGACGTGACGTCACAATGTTTTTGTTCGAGCGTGCGGGTTCCCAGAAAAATATTTAACCCCAAAATACTCAAAAACTAGATTTTTCCCAGATATGACGCATATGCCAACGAGAAGATGATCACGTTCTAGTTCATATACATGTGACATTTTATAACCGGCAACTTAACGAAAGTTAGCCCACATTAACATTCGTTCAATTAAACGTCATCAATAGATGTCCAGACGTCCAATATATCACTCATTCCATAGAAAAAAAATACATTAATATTACACATTTAGCGGCGCTCTTGGAAAAAGGGGCTTAATGCATGTGACACATTAGTGCGGCGCTCTGGGAAAACTGGGCTAAATGCATGTGATACATTTGAGCGGCGCTCTGGGAAAACCGGGCTTCATGCATGCGACAAATTTGCGCCGCGCTCTGAGAAAATCGCGCTTTAATCATATTATATGAGCGGCGCTCGGCGCTCTGGAAATACCGGACTTAATGCATGTGAAAAATTTGAGCGGCGCTCTGAGGCGTAATGCAAGTGACATATTTGAGTGGCGCTCTGGGGAAACGGGGCTTCATGCATATGCGTAACGTGTCGTCCCAGATAATCATGTGCAGTCTGTTTTAAATTGAAAATGAAACACATTCATTAAAAATAATAGATAATCAATAGATGACCTCCAATATATCACTCATTCCATACTTAGATTCTTTTGAAACTGTCAACATGTGTATAATACTAGTGTTTTGGCATGGTCATTTTGTTTACAGTTTTAACTAGATGCATCTAGACTATTGCAAAATGTATTACAATTGGTTGATTAAAAAATGTCTTGAATGGGTTGATTAAAACTGTCTGAAAATTAGTTGATTTCAAAATATCTGGCAATTGATTGATAACGTAATATCTTACAATTGGTTGATTACACAATACTTTGCAATTGGTTGATTTCAAAACGTATTGCAATCGGTTGATTACAAAATGTCATGAAATGAGTTTCTTGGAAAATGTCTTCCAATGGGCTGATTTCATATTAAAGTTTACATATCATTGTTAGATCCTTACTTTTTATTTTAATAGTATTGTTTACTGATATTAACGATATGCTTGTACTATAAACGCAAATATTTATTCACACTTATTCAGACCAATGTGGTATTTGTTAAGGCAATTATGCATTGAACTGACTTTACAACGATATGTGAATGTACATGACATCTATAAAATGCGACCGATTAGATTAAATCATGTTACATAGAAAAACTGAAAATTGGTCTACTTTTGTTCTGGACAATATCATATAAATTAGTATGCTTGTCAGGCTTGAAGAAAATATGACGCCTAGTGATGTAAAGATTAAGAGGTCAAAGTTCAAGGTCACGCAAACATTCAATAATAGTCACTTTAATTGTTTGACATATTGAAGATGTTGCTGCATGGATGGAGAGGCATACATGTTTTATAACATCAATTGTTGATTTATTACTATATTTAACATAACTGTTTTAAAAGCAGGTATTTTACTGATAATCATGTGCATGTACATATGATGTATCATTTTAAACTTGTGTAGGCAACTGTAACAGTACTAAAGCCAGAAACTGGACCTAAACAATCCTCCTTCATTCCTCGCTGAAGTTTCTTATAATTTGAAGATTGCAACTGAACACATTGCCAATGTATGTTACCATCAATTTTATACTAGATTTGACATAACTGTTTTAAAAGCAGGTATTTTACTGATATCCAATTGCATGTACATATGATGTATCATTTTAAACTTGTGTATGCAACTGTTACAGTACTAAAGCCAGAAACTGGACCTGAACAATCCTCCTTCCTTCCTCGCTGAAGTTTCTTAGAATTTGAAGATTGCAACTGAACACATTGCCAATTTATGTTGGCATTCACGTCAACCACAATAACTATATATTTAACAGATTTAAGTTCACAATACAGGGTTTTTCCCATTTTTCGGGATAAAAGCCAATGGCTTCGGAATTGGGAATTGTATCGTCATTTTCAAGAAATTGGGAAAAATAAATTCATTAACAAATTTTTGTTGCGCGAAAAGTGCACTGATTAGGGAAAAAATAATTTTATTTAACTCTTTATAATAATTCAAATTAACACTAAATAAATCATATTAATTATTATTATGTACTTTGTTAGATGTAATTGAATTACAATTGAGATAAAATAATCATAAGAAACTTCTTTTCTTAATTTTTTTTATTTTATTTTAAAAAAAAATGTATTTTTTGCAAATTTTGAGAAAAAAGTACAATTTTTGCCATTGGGAATAGGGCCGATTTTCAATCAAATAAACAATCTGCAATAGCTCAAACAAAACATTTTTCAGGTCCGTCATCCTTTTCTGTCAATTGCTTATGTGTATGTTTTTTTTTTCCAGCAGTTTCTTTTAAATAGCTCAATCAGTGGAACCAAGGTATATATATATTTTTTTATTAGAAATATATGTTAAAACATCCAATTATGTTGACAGTAAAAACAAAATAAAAATGTTTACAACTTCAACATTAGCTGTCTGAATGATCCATCAACACCTAATAATAAATGCATCCAACATATTTGTTTTCAAGTGAGTATGCACGATTTCTATGTCAACAAGTAATTCTTGCAATCTTACATATATGGCCTAGGAATGCTAAATAATGTAAATTCACAATCTGTATTATACATGGTACTAGTAATCAAAAATTGTTTACTTCAGTAAATGTCTGGTTAAAGCCGATGCCGACACTTTTACTCGTATTTGTTAGGAAACAAAATTGTGTCTTTGTGTCGTATGAAGGAATCTGTACTAAAACTAAATTTATATTCACATCGTGCATGAATGATAAACCTGCTGGCGAATTCGACTGTACAGACATTTTCGATTTCAGAATTAAATATCTGGCTTACTGAATATTTCGAATTTGTCGACACATGTTCTTCTTAACTTTTATTTCAATTTATATTGAAATATATGTATAATAAGTTGCTTTTATACATTTTATATTAATTCATAAATATTTGACAAAATCGTGCATACTCCCTTTTATGTTATTCATTCATTTAATATGTTAAAACAGACGTTGTTTCATTAAGGCTTTTGCTAAAGCAGACAGCGATTTTCACACTAGTATACTTAGTATTTGGGCACTCGTATTTTAATGACTAAGTATAACGTATCAGTTTTTAATACTGTTTGAGGAAAAGGGGCTGATAATTGATTAATGTTAGAATCTACATGTACATTGTTATCATTATAACTACATATACATAACTATTGAACATTTTAGAGCACATAAAACAGATGAAAGACGTGGGGAATTAGCCACTTCGCTATGCCATGTTTGTGTATAAATGTCTAATATCCTTTGTTTACAACATTGTAACTGTATTTCAGTAATGTTTTTGTTGACCCATAGTTCAGACATTCCAATGTTTTCTAAAATGTTTTTCACGTGCCAAGCCCAGTTTTGATTGCCGTGATTAAAACCGTTGTTTGCATCGTTTTTTAACATGTTAATCGGATTAGGCTGCATTCATTCGACGATAGCAGTTTAGACCAGTACTTGACGATATTTTTTTTTGTATTTCTTTCAACGGAATGCGTCCTAATTCACCGTACAGAGCGCTGAGATTAGTCGACTGATTAACGCATAATATCCTCCATAGAAATTTCGTATGCACGGCTTCTATATCGGTTGTTCGCGCTATGTCCCATAATTCGGATGAGTAGTTTAAAACTGATGCAACTAGGATGTCGAATAGTTTAAGTTTGCCTTTTGCACTGAATTCGTATTTATTGAGGATATAGAATAATCCATGCATTGACTTAGAAGCGTGATCTGCTATACATTTTTGTGTTCTGTTAAAACTGCCATTTTTAAAGATGTGTACTCCTAGATATTTGAAGGAAGTGGCGACTTCGAGTCTTTCACCATAAAGGAAAATATCAATATCAGTGTATCTAGTTCCTTTTTCAAAAAATAAAACTTTCGTTTTGGCTGTATTGATTTTTAACTGCCACGCCTTACAGTAAGTTTCTATGTTGGTTTACATTTTTGTAGCGCAACTTGGGAGGTAGCAAAAAGAATTTGGTCGTCAGCGTACAATATCAGAAAGAGTTTTTACTCGTTTATGGTGAATAAGTCTATGTTCGTGTCAAAAAGTTAGCGAATTCAACATAACAGGCATTTGGCGTGCGGAAATAATTGATAACACAAACTAATAAGCATAATTATAATTACAATTACACTTTTTAAGGAACGGATTGCGACACATGTTACAGATAAATAGTTTATTTTTCATACCTCTCGAGAACACTGTGAACATGTTCATCGCGTCGGCCCATTGTTTCTGAAAAAAAATCTGCGATCAAGTTTGTCACTTATCGTCCCAGATTGTAAACTCTTTAAACCGCAGACTGTGGGTCAATACCTCACTGTATTATTCAACACACAAAAATAATACGCAGTCTGCGTCACCACCGGTCAGAACCGGTCATAGAGAAAAGGGAAAATGGATGGTGTGAAAACAAAACAAAGGTGTAATCGTACATCTTTTCGGCTTAGATAAAGAATTCACCGAACATTTCTACCTCAATGGCGGCGCAATTTTGGCTGGCAGAAAATGTTGCGAATTTATTGCGTTCGCGAAATTCGAAAATATTTCCACTTCGCTTACTTTAGCACTTATACAGTATTTGGGCAATCCTATTAAAATGACTAAGTATAAAGTATCAGTTTGTAATACTGTTTGAGGAAAAGGGGCTGATAATTGATTAATGTTAGAATCTACATTGTTACCATTATTACTACATATACATAACTATTGAACATTCAAGAGCACATAAAACATTAGGCCTGTGTAACAATCTGGGTTAAAGTTTTTATCTAAAAAGCAGTTAAAAGTAATCAATACTCACATTACCCAATCGTCGCTCGACAGTCTACATAGTTACACTGTTTACTGCTGTCATTCAATTTAACGCCATTTGAAGTTTAAATTGGTTTCTCTTCAGTTCGAAATTCCGTATTGCTTGTATGTGTTTTATAGCATTAAGTGTGTGTTTCATGGGATATTTATTGTAAGAATTCAACTGGGACATTAATAGTTCAATTGATTTAAGCTTGTAAAATCGTGTTAGTTGAAATTCTTAAAATGACGACGTTTTCCGTGTCTGCAGTTTCTGGAGATTCTTACGTGGTTAAATATTACTGTTGTACAATCTGCGAAGAAAGGTCTGTAGAAGTATGTGCAGATTATTACTGTAAAATATGTCTTAAATACTTCTGTGAAAGATGTATTCACATTCATAGACAACATCGTCAGTGGTTTAATAAAAAATCTCCTTATGGAAAGGATCAATTTATGAAGTGGCCACTTTCTAAGAAGATGGAGAATTATCTTATAACATGTGACATACACAAGGATCAGAAACTAACATCGTTTTGCATTGGCCATAGTCAGCTGTGCTGCTTTAGATGTTTTGAGCCTCATCACAGGTAGCATTGTGGAATTGTATTATGCAATTACTATCATCCATATTCATTCCTTTGTATTATTGATAGCAGTTATATAATTATTTCATAATCGTAACACGTGTTTTATTTGTTTGTCAGCTTGTATTTGTTAATTGGTGGTCATTTACAAATAAAATATCAAAAATGTCAATGAATCAAGCATTTGAACTTAAAAGGGATTGTGCATATTTCAACACAAACCGATATGTAAAAATGCCTTCTCTGAAATTGTTAAATTTTCATTTCTGTGTTCTTTTAAGTCCCGATGCTAAGCTGAGACAATCAACAGTCAATTGATCCTTAATCATTTTATTTATACCATGCAGAGAAGCGGGAATGGCTTTAGAAATCACTTTCCACCACCTGTCTGTAAATGCCTGTTCCATATATTTATTAACACTATAATGAAGGATAGGTAAGACTCAAGGGTTGAGAGTTTGAGACTGTAAGTTGTAGCGCATTTGACCTTAACATGCTCATGGTGAGCTTTTCTCAGTGTTTTCTATTTTTATAAGCCGTTCGTCATCGTTCATCGACAATTAGCTTTTGGAAACTATAGAGGTCACATAGATGCATAATGTTCATGGAACTGGTCAGATCATTTGTCCTTATTATAGCTGTGCCATGTTGGAAATTGGGCCATGTGGGGTTAAAAATATGCCACATGGTCAAATTGAAGAAAAATCATGTGATCACTATTGAAATTTTCTGCCCAAACATCATATAACCTGCTCAGACTATTTTTTATCGCCCGCCAAAGGCGGAGGGATATAGTTTTTACGTTGTCCATGCGTCAGTCTGTCAGACTGTCTGTCAGTCCGTCGGTCTGTCAAAACGTTTCAGGGTTATATCCTAGAAACTTTATAAGATTTTAAGATGAAGCTTCGTGGTTGTGTAAAAATATATCAATGAGGAGAAGTGCCATACACAAGAACCATAATCCCATACTTTCTTAAATAAGAGTTATTGCCCTTTGCTGGTTTTGGTTTTAACCTTTTCAGGGCTAAATTTTATATCTCATATATGATACCAGATGTATACATGAAACTTCGTGGGTGTATACGTTACACTTAATCTGTGAAACTAGGATTCACACGAAATTCTTGGACGATTCAGGATTTTCTTGAAATGACTGTTTCACTTAGGGAATTCAGAAAATTCCTGATTTCTTGAGAAATTTCACGGAATGACTGAAAAATATCTGAAATCATTTCATGATATTCCTAAAACGACTTCAGATTTATTCAAAATTGTTAAATGTTTAATAAAGTTAATGCGAATAACAATCAAACAATGTCTTTAAAAAAATAACTTGCATTTGTTTATGTTCACATTAAAATTGTAATAATTTAACATTCACCCTCTAAATATTCACCCTCTACATACTGCAGAAGGAAGTTTTTAATACCAAGTCATGGCCGCACACTTCAACCACTGCTTGAGAACTGTAAGCGTTCTTCTTAACAAGGAAGATTATAGACAGCTGGTCTATTGATAGTGAGAATTGTTCAATCAAAGCTAAGTGATGTCCGAAGTATATACAAAACTAGAACAATACCATCATTGAGACTATGCACTTGAATAAGTATGTTTCTTTTATCCTATGAAACGCCTGTTTGGTCAACACGTTTGTTTTCAGAAGAATATACTTGTATACTTATTATTGTATCATTATGATGAAAAAACTTGTTTATTTTATAGTGTATGTAAGCAAACAAAAATAAAAAATCCATTTACCAGTTCTAGTAAAACAACTTGGAGTGCAAAGGACCCCAGCCTATAAACACAATCGTTGAATAAAAACCCTGTTCACAGTGCTCTGTCATAGCTTACACAGATGTTACTGGACCTAGCAAGAGTCCTTATAAGATCAAATGAGCACAACGTGCTTACAGTGAGCTTTTGTGATGACATTTTGCCCATTGTTAATCATCGGTCCTGCATTGTCCGTTGTCAAAATGTACATTGTTAACACTCTAGAGATTAAATTTATTTTCAATATTCACGAAACATTGTAAGAAGATTGGTCTAAATGACAATTTGGTAAATTACAAAACTGCGTTCAAAAACTAAGTTGCTATGTCAAATTAAATGAAAATGTTCTGACCATTCTAGAAGTTACATGTACACGTTAACACAATCCTCATGAAACTTGCTCAGAACGCTTCTTATTATGGTATATCTAATGAGTTTGAAAACGGTTCAGGTCTACTGAAAAAATATGAGTGCCAGTGGGCTAAGACGTTTTCCTTAGTAGGGTGTTATGAAACTTAGTGAACAATCAACAAGTAAAATGTTTTGCCAAATCATCATTAAACTTTATCAGAACAATTATACTCATGGTATTTCAATTGAATAAAGAATTGCTTCTGTCCGTTCCAAAATACGACTCAATGTGAAAGTAGTTTAAGGAGGGATTATATAGAAGTCATTCTTGTTAATCGTTCGGTTCGTCCGAAGTTTTTTGTTTGTGAAATAATCCCCTGGGGTGAAAATTGGCCCCTCCCTGAGGGTTACTTGCTTTATATGTATGTTACAAACACTTAAAAAATGTCTTCTCTTAAACAGCAAGGCCAAGAGGTTTCATTTTTGGCATATATCATTTTATTGTAGCCCTCTACAACGTTATTTCTAATATCGTCCCTTGGGTAAAAACTGGCCACGGCCAAGGATGAAGAAATTTATATACACTTACATAATTCAACAATTTTAAAATCTTTTTCTCTCAAAACGTTAGGGCCGGGATTTTGTTTTATGACATCGTATAGTGGTCCTCTAACAACATTGTTAAAATCATCACTCTGGAATTAAAATTGGCCCTGACCTATGGGTTACTTGTTTAATTATATGTATTTAGTGAAAACTTTGAAAATCTTCTTTTCTGAAACGACAGAGCCCAGAGGCTTGTTATTTGGAATGTAACGTCTTAAAGTAGTCCTCTGCTACAGTTGTTCAAAAAATGTCCCTGGGGTCAAAACTTGCCACAGCCCGGGATTCAAATTATGTATAAAGACTTGTATAATAAATATTGATTAGCTTAAAAAATCTTCTTCTTTGAAACCACAAGGGTCAGGGGTTGGATATTTGGTGTGTAACTTAAAATAGTTTTCCTCTTTTCTTCTTATAAGTTCATTCAAATCATGTTTCTGGGGTCAAAAGTAAGCACATGGAAGTCTGTCGGACTCCTTTAAAATCATCTTTGAATTATTAAAAAAAAGTCCCTTCGTTTACGTATTCGTTTCGCGAGATCAGAATGTCTGCACTTTTGAACATCCGAAAAATATGCCACTCATCATTCTGCTTAAACACTTCGACAAAATAAAACAATCCGAAATATTTAGTTTGGTTCCTTGTCGCGTGGCTTGCGAGTAGTAATAGGGGAAACTCTAGAACTCTGAAACAACCTGATCTGGGCCTTTTTTCTCTCGGATATTTTCGCGTAAAAAACTAGCTTTCGCTGAAGTCTCTTATCAATATAAAAATCATCACAATACCCGTAATTGTTTACACAATGCACGTTTTATGGCCTCAAGGCACTAAATATGGGAACGACTGTGAATCAGTTGTGCATAAATAACCCCGTGTCACTATCAATCGATAATTTCAGGGGCTTTGTAGCAGTTTGGTGGCTTTGTTATACCTACCACACTAATTGGTCCATACGGTGTACTCGTCCACGATAAAAAATATCTTAAAGAGAGACTGTACGATTTTGTCAAATATTTATGATTTTTTTTAAATTGTCTGAACAACTTATTATACATATATTTCAATATAAATTAAAATAAAAGTTAAAAAGAACATGTGTCGAAAAATGCGAAATAAGCCAGATACATAAATCTGAAATTGAAAATGGCTTCCAGCCGAATTCGCCAGCATATATATAATGCATGTACAATGTGAATCTAACTTTAGTTTTAGTGCAGATTCGTTCATACGACACAAAGACACAATTTTGTTTCCTAACAAATGCGAGTAAAAGTGTCGGCATCGGCTTTAACCAGCGCTAACTTGTCTTTGCTGCATTTTATGAAATTTGTCTTCAATGTATAATTTTTATTGCCTATTTTGTGTCATTGTAGCATTATTTTATAAATATATTAAAATTTAACACATATAAAAATCGTGCAGTCTCCCTTTAATAGACTGATAATGGCAACGTGTGTAATCCTCGTGGATATTGTGCTTTTTATGCATACTATTGTCGAAACATTTTTTCGACAGGTAAAGCGTTTTAACAAATTAACATTGAAATCATTATACACAAGTGTAAGTGTTTTGAGGAATTCTCAAATGAGTATAATTAAATTTGCAATCCGAAACACACTCCCCAATTTTAATGTTATCAAGACTTTAACAAAGTGTAGCTTCAAATCAACAGTGCTTCATATATTTCGAGCTGATCCTTTGGCCCCATGCAAATCGCGAAGAAATTATGCTGCACATGTACATTTTTCCGTCATCCATATGGAAAGCATGGGTGTATTAATTTTTCATTTAAAAATGTGTAGTGCAAAGAACATTAATATATTGTAATTTTTGTTAAATGTATCATAGTTCAGATATAGCAAAATTATATCGCGAATAATTTTTGACTTGACATTTCATCTTAAACATTTTCAAATCAAACACGCTGTGTCTTCATCGTAACGGTCTTTAAGATAAATAATTATTGAAACACTTATTGTGCTGTATACTGATTTAGCAGAAAGTCCGAACAAAACTGGAATTAGTGATGGGCGTTGTGAAAATGCCCTTAGACTGCGTGTAGACTGCGATGTTTTGACAAAAGTGATTAAAATGTGCGAATGCAACTCTTTGCCAATATGGTCATTACTTATAGGTAAGAAATTGTTCAGTCTGAATCTCATTTTTTTTTTTAATTAATGTTTTTAGAAATAGTATGGGGAAACTATATAAAGCTATAGCTGTTACAACCTTACAATGTGATTCATCAACTATGACACTAACAATACAGAATACTTCGATAATGGTTTTTAACCCCAACCCCGTGGATCAACACGCAAGCATATATATGTATGCATTATAGAAAATAGTATTTTTTTAAACTTACAATAGATAACTTAAATTTTACTGTCATGGGTTAAAAAATAATTCAATGTGAGATAACTAATGACAACACATATTGAACAGCAGTCACTTTGAACTTTGATCTGAAACCAAACGTGAAAGAGAATTTAACAATTTATAGTTAACATGTGTTATTACCCGAAAAATACTGTATATAAAAAGTGTCATAATTTTTGGACTACCTGAAGTCTGTTCGGACTCCTAAATTTTAGAAAAAGCGAGTCCAAATGACTCCTTACTCAGAATAGTTAGTGTCGAACACTGCTTTGATACTTCCCATATGGAAACAAAAGTTAAAATTTCTCATATAAATCAATCTCATTCCTATTCTGAATGAATTTGAAACGATTTTACATATTTGATAAACTGCATCAAATACTAGCTTTACTAATATAGTAATGATATACACTGGGGTTTTATCAAATGTCATACCTTTTCTTTAAATACTTGTCTTGACAGCATCATTGTAATTGTCTGTGTTTGTAACAAACATAATAAGTAAACATATGCGTATGTATATGAATATTCACAGATCCCATAACAAATATATGAAATTATTCTCGGTTTGATAAATACGGTATTGTATTGTTTGTGTACATGTAATTTACAAGGGAGATAATGGTAATGGTTTAGCGCGAATAATGCACGTTTTTTGTGTGGTGGATTTAGCGCGAAACAGCACGGGTTTCGCGTTTTTGGGTTTATATGATTTGCAAATATACTGAGTCGCCATTCAAGGTGTGTATTTGACAGGCACAGGTTATGGACAAGGAGAACGAAAGGGTGATATACCCGCCCGCCCGCCCTTTATGAACATGTGTATGTTTAAATAATCTGCGACATTACTTTAACATGTGTAATGTTGTAATGATAATGTCGATATTAAGTTTATTTTCAGTTCAGTGTTTTAGTCCATGTGAGATGGGATCTTAACACGAACCGATTCCTTTACCGCGAAAGTCATCGGTTGTATGTTCATTTAAGTCTGAAGCATCCAAGTTTTCTTTATTATTTTGTTTAATCTTATACTTCGTTTTTTTTTATGCGAATTTTTAATTGTAAGTTATGTGCATCATATTTTACACTCCTACTTCGTGGAGATTTTCTTTCGCGCATATTTATTGAAATCTTAGTATGTTCAAATGTGTTCTCATTTTTTGTTTTGATCTGTAATGAACGTTTAATTAAACAAGTTATTCTTATTTTCTATATTTTAATACGATTATTTTATCTTTTCGTTTTGGTGTGACTGGTTAGATGTGGATTTCGGTTGAATACAGCTGTTTCAAAATTTCGTCTTATGCATACATATAATACTCGAATACTTATGATTTAACTACACATTTTTTAAGTATTAGTTTATGGATGTTATGGTTTGAGTGATTAGTTTGTTTCTTGCTGATTTCCGGGGTGCGTGCGGGATGCTTTTGATGTTTGTTTGTTATGTTAATTTGCGCAATTACATTGACCATGTAATATGTTTTGCTAAATAATACTTAATGTTACCATATTGTAATAGCTGCTTATTTGTAGATTTCTCTAAACATTAGAGGTTTCGGGAGGTGATGAAGGCACCTAAACACCGGTCTTGAGCCATGGGTCCTCATACGTCCCCCTGCCATTAAAATAAAAAAGAAAGAAAAAGAAAAATGAGCAGTTAGGGTTGCGTATCCCGCTCGCGGTTTACCTGAATCGTTCATTACTACCAGTTAGTGTATGGGGTGTACGTGAAGTCATGTACACTTCTCTTGATTGGTGGTTGTGGATAAATCTTACAAATAATCGCAGCTTCTCTAAACTTAAATAATGTTTAACATGTGTAATGTATACGATTTTAAGCAACTTAACGTGATGGATATGCGTTGGGGGCATCCTGTGTGCGCTTTGGACATCGGTTGTGATCAGGGTATTCAAACCTTATTTCTTGATTTTAGGTGAAGAGGTTACAGTCTGATTTTTATGAATAATTTTGCACTGTTCACATGCCACACATGTGCGTGTTTAAGTGTATATAGCGACATGTCTTACATAAATTTAATTAGTATCGTTTCAGTTTTTTATACATATGAACAAGGATGCTGCACCGTTAACGGGCGTCTCGAGACTCCTCAACTGAGCGGTGAAATTAAGGTCGATCTCCGTTGCACATAGAAGACAAACGGGCGTCAGAAGAATTGCTTTTTGCATTTATATGTCAAAGTCCTGTCAAATACAAACACCCACTCCACATTCGAAAGTCCTCTCAAATACAAACACCCACTCCTATTTTGTCTTAAGAGTTATTATTTGTATGGAAAGGATGATGATGATATGGTTGATAATGATGATGAGGATTAAATAGTATTTTGAGAATAGAGAATAATAAATTTACTCATAACTATGAGTAAATCAAATCATGTTTGTTACTTGCCATTTCAACCAGAAATGTGGATATTGTTCTTTCTTGTGTATCTTAACTTGGAGACTTCTGTTCCAAAACGCACTTTTAACTCAATTATTTGTAACATAAATAATCTGTTCCAACCTTACAGCACTGAATTGAGTTGATACACATATATATTGTACTTATCCATATCTATTACCTGATGATCTCCGTAATTATGATTTTTTTATGCATTTATAATAAATTGACATGTCATTTCTTCACTGTCCGCCGTCTTGGTACATCTTGGTATGCTGAATTATGGATAATTGTCATAGCAACTCACTGCTGTGTTTACGTTTATACAAGCGGAGGTATATTTAACCATTGGGTAAGAAAACTGTACTATTATTAGCAGACATGTGGTTAATTTCTAGTTCTTATAGCCTGTTTTGTGTAAGTCAGTCATTTAAAGTCTATTTTATGATTTAATAGTAGTAACCGTGCAAGCGTTTCATTATTAGTCACAGACTTAATTGTAACCCGTTTTCGGTCACAAAGTGACCAATATGTGATCACAGTGACCAGCTTTGGGTCACAGTGACCGATTTCTGGTCACAGATGGAACGCTGCGGGTATATAAAGTGACTAAATTTTGGTCACAGGAAGCATTCTCGTTAACATCTTTAAAGGGGCAAGATCTATCCGTTTTATTCTGAAAAGTAAATTTGAAGCTAACAATCTTAACATTAGTATTAAACAATTGAATATTGAACCATAAAGTAATAAAGTGAAACATGTTCCTTGAATGAATTATTGAGCTATTTAGCAACTTTTTACAATTTTAACTTTCTTAATATTTTTAAGAGAAGCGTTATTGAATCTTTGTCAAACAATATTATTTTCTGCTGTAAAGTCGTCTGTTAGACTACGCTTCCGTATTGTGAATTTACTTTCAGACTGATTGATGTTACATTTGTGAATGTAAATGAAGTGTGTATTACCTGTGCAAAGTATTGAAAGTGTTGTTTAATGAATAAAACTTGTTGACCTTTTGAGCCAAAGAGTTGCGTTTAATGATAGAAAATTTTGACCCACGTACCGGAGCACAATAATATTATACAAGATCGATCTCGTTTTAATTCTTAAAGCGAAGTGAACACATGTCAGTAAAACAAAAATAGAACAAATGTAAATGAATGTTTTCTATATATTTTGTATAATATTGGAATTATTAAAACGTGTATGTGTGAAAGTCCACTTTTGTGAAAAACTATATGTCAATCATTGTGAACATTTATTTGTTTTTACAAGTCCGACTGTTAGGGCATCTACTATTACAAAGTCTCTGGGCTTTAAATTTTTTGCATCTCTTAGTCTTGCACTGTCTTTTCCCAATGCTACAGTCACATTGAAAGAAACCATAACCACCAGAATCTGTCTTCCTTACAGCTTCACGAAGTGTTACATTTTTTTAATTTGTTTATATCCAAATCGGAAAGAAGGCGTTGCGGGCAGTGGTCAAAATGGTTCCTGGGATATCTTGTACTTAAAACCCCTGACTTCACGGCAATCATGTACATGTCATATTCATCGCGGTCAATTATAATACCAGAATGTTCCTAGGATTACCTCTGTCAACTACGGGTATCGGAATCGCAACGTTATTCCCAGTTTTGTATGCCTTTAATTCTACACGGGATCATTTGACCAGTCTTTCGGCTTGAGATAATTGTGACTCTCTTGCTCTTTTACGTTGTCCAGAGACGGCCTGATGTCGTTGATCTAATAGTGAAGAAGTTGGCTGTGGCTGGTTGGTAGTGGCAACGATTGTTGGCAGTGATTGGTTTGTAGTGGTTGTTGGTGGTGGCTGGTTGGTGGCTGAAGCAGTTTGCAGTGCCTGGTTTGAGGTAGTAGGTGGCGGTGGCTGGTTGGTGGTAGTAGCAGTCGGCGCAGGCTGGTTGGAGGAAGTAGTTAGGGGAAGCTGGTTGGTAATAGAAGCAGTCGGCGGTGGCTGGTTGGTGGTAGTACTAGTTGGTGACTGGTTGTTAGTAGAAGCAGTCGGTGGTTGATGGTTGAAGGAAGTAGTATGCGGTAGCTGGTTGGTAGTAGTAGATGTTGGCTGTGGCTGATTGGTGGTAGTAGCCGTTGGCGGTGGCTGGTTGGTGGAAGAAGTAGTCGGCGACGGCTGGTTATAGAAAGTAGGTGGCGGTGGCTGGTTGGTATAAGTAGCATTGGCTGGTTATGTAAATGCACCATTATTTAAATAACATTAAATTTCGTGAAGTTGATGCGTCAAAAAATGTCTGCGTTCGAACAAAAAAAAAATTGGCGGAATGCTAATCGAAATTCTAAATGTTGACGACCCCTGCCCAAATAGTGGAAAGTATCTGATGCCCTTAATTGGTATTACATTTTAGGAGAACAGTGTTTTAATAAGTTGTTTAATGGAATTTTTCGTTGTACAATTTAGGGAAATATTAGGGAATAAAATGCAATATAATTTCTTTTAAAATATCAATATACATTACAAAGAATAAAGAGAATGGGTTTTCGATAATTCGCTTTTTAAGTTTCAAAGAATACGTATTACAATTAGTCGATATAAATATCAATAATTTATTTAGTTAGCTAGACACCTTATACGCCTTTTACAAAAAAGAATTTTTTTTTTCAGATTGGCGCTTTTGACGAGAGCGGCGCAGAACATAAAAATAACATTTGGAAAATTACTTTTCTATTTTACTTTACAGAAAATTTGAAAAGAGGTTCATTTTAAACAATTTATTTAAAAAAACAACTGGGCTGAGGGCAATTAGACAAATATTGTCTCAAATTCAGCAACTGCTTTATAAGATTTTCATGTTATTCGAAACGTAAGTGCTCAAAGTGAGCTATTGTGTGATCACCCAATGTCCGTCGGCGTGTGTTGTATGGCGTTCGTCATCAACTTAAGCTTGTTACCACTCTAGAGGTCACATATTTCACCTTTTATCGTGATAATATCTAGGTAAAGTTCAAATCGGGGTCACTTGAATAAAACATCTAGGTCACCAGATCAAATCTAAGAAAAACTTTGCAACCACTCTAGAGGCCACATTGAAGACTCAATATTGATGAAACTTAGTAAAAATGTTTATCTAGGCTGAGCTGGAATCTTACTCAAATGCGTCAATCAACTATATGACCAGGTCAAATCTGATTACCACTGGAGGGACCACATTTATCTTGGCAACGTCTAGGCTGAATTTGAATCTGGGTAATACGCTTCAAAACAATAGGTCACTTTGCCAAATCTTACAAAATTCGTGTAATCACTCTAGAGGCCACATTCATGACTCAATCTTGATTACTTTGTTTGAATCTGCGTCAAATACGTCTTAAAAACTAGGTAACCAGGTCAAATCTTAAAAAAATCTTGTTTCCATTTTAGAGGCCACATTAATGACTCAATCTTAATAAAACTAAGTCAGACTATTTATCTGTGCAATAACTTTGCAGTGTTTGAATCTGGGTCATGTAGTCTTAAAACTAGGTCACCAGATCAAAACTCAGAAACACCTTGGTACTACTCTAAAAGCCGCATGTATGACGCAATCGTGATTATCTAAGTATTAAATTACAATCTGGGTTGTGTTTTTCAGACTGTGTTTGGAAGTGATCTCAATATCTCTGGCTGCCAAAATGAAGTCAACCGACTTCAATTACCTCTCCGACAGTGCGCAAAATACTATTTTACAAATAAAATATTTTCAGACCAACGATGAGGACAGAATGAAGTCTCTAAAGGTTTCATACAATGAACATGAGAAAGATATTGTGACGGGCATGCGTCTGAAAATAAATTATTTTTTACTACAATGTGAAAACAGCACAGCGAATAAAACACATGAACATGTGCAATACACGGTGGTCAAAATGCGTGAGAAAATCACATCTTTGTTAGCAGATTTTGAGAAAAGCACTGTCAAGGAAAAGAAAGAAGAGCTGACACGTTTGCTAGCACCTATCATGAGTGTAAGAAAAAACTGTATCAGACTTCACTATGAATTGTTACCTCTCCATATAGCCACACAGAAAGTACTGGGTAGGCCGGAACTGTCTCTTATTGCCAGTATAAAATGTCTCGAAAAAATACAACAGTCTAAAAGTTATTTGAAAGAGAAATTTTCAAATCGTGTGTTTACTGTGAATGGGAAGTCTGAGTACTTTGTGAAAATGCCAAGTGATACAAGCAAATGTGAAATCACAGACTGCTGTGTTCTCCCTGATGGACAGGTCCTGGTTGTAGACAGTAGTAATAAGAAAGTCAAGCTGCTGAACCAACAGTACCAGGTGGTGAGTCACTGTGGTGTGAAGGCTCGTCAAGCTTACACGCATCTGGGTCACATATGTCAGGTCACACCTTGCGAGGTTGCATTGGTTTTTAAGGATTTAATAGACACAAATGGGGTTCAGTTTATCACTGTCACACAAAGCAAGCTTGTAAAAGGCAGAAAACTTCAGTTACAACATAGATGTGAAGGTATTGCCCACCACCAGGGATACTTGTTCATTTCCTCCTATAGTACACTGTATAAGTACTCATTAAGTGGGCAACTGGTACGCATACTTTATGAGAGTGCATCAGGTGGATTTACAGGTAAAAAGCATGGTTTATTCAGCCTGATATCATAAGTAATAAGTGTTATAAAGTTATTGTAAATTTGTATAGTTGTTCATTGATTGTTACAATAGTCAGAAAGATTTTATAGTTTTAATTAAAAACACTTATAATAATGTATTTTGACAGTCACTACATGACATATCTATAAATCGAAACTGAGTTCCTGGAAATAATACACGTTCTGCCCTTTTCTAATTGTTTGTGGTTGTTAAACTACTGTGCATCTACTCTATGTTTTATAATTAAAAAAAAAATCATAACGTCGTATGATTGATGTTGATTGAACTATGTAACTATTTTATTTCGAACTCACCAATAGCACATCAACATTTCAAACTTGTAGACAATAAACTGATACAGAAACTTCATGTTACATATTAATTATTTATTAATTCTAGGCAGATATTTTAGATGTGCCTATTTTTAATAACACACATGTAATACAATATAACTACAGTATGTTTATTAAGATTATTGAACATTTACATCATTTTAATATTTTCATGTTAATCTGTTTCGCAGGATGTGCTGTGAGTCCCACAGGGGACAAGCTTTATATTATCAGCTTCTCCAAGCGCAAACTCCTCACCCTTGACAGAGACGGAAAAGTCCTGGCTGCATTAAGAATCCCAGAGCTACAGAACCCAGAGGGTGTCCATGTGACCCCTGCAGGCCAGGTGCTGGTCTGTGGCGTGGAGTCCAGGACTATAGTACATGTGGACATGGAGGGGAAGAGGAAGCTGGCCGCTATGGCTACACACTGGAGGGTTAGAGAGGGGAGCGCAATGTCAGTCTGCTACAGCAGCATTAAGTCCTCCATAATTGTGGGAGGATTTGGGAACAACATCCTGGTATTCAGAGTAGAATAATGTTTACATGTAAATATAATCGTTGTTGTAGTTATTTATTTTTATTTTAATGACAACTGGAAATGGCAGATGCCAACGCGTATCCCCACGCCGCATAGATGTTATATTAAAAGTAATGTTGATAATGTTGGGTGGGCAAGGCCTATGTTGGTTGGGCACCGGGGTGGATACGAAAAAATAATTGGGTTCGAAAAATAATTTGGGTACGACAAAAATGTGGGTATGAAAACAAAAGTGGGTACGAAAAAAATTGGGTACGAAAAAAAGTTTGGGTACGAAAAAAAATGTGGGTACGAACAAAAATTGGGTACGAACAAAAATTTGGGTACGAAAACAGAATTGAGTACGAAAAAAAATTGGGTGCGAAAAACAATGTGGTACGAAGAAAAAATTGGGTATGTACAACAAATTGGGTGCGAAAACACATGTGGGGGTACGGGGAAGTAGTACCCGTGGACCTCTCGATAAATTTGAAAGAGGACGGGAACCAAGCTGCCTTTACCTTTATCAATGGCCCTGGGGTGGGTAATGTGGACATGGATGGTCGAGATAGACCGTGTTGTCATAAGAGATTAATTTCAAGTCAATTGGTGAATACATGAAGAAGTTATGATAAAACTTATCTCACATGGTAGCTATGAGCATATGTGCGACGGGCACTATTTGGAATTTTGATCCGACCCCTGGGTCAAAAGTTATTATCGTGTGCGTCGCATGTTGTTAGTAAAATGAGATTTTTTACCCATTTTACCAATTTATTTACCCATAACTTTTGACCCAGGGGTCAGATCGAAATTCCAAATAGCTCACGGTCGCACATATGCGCATAGCTACCATGTGTGTAAGTTTCAAGGCTCTAAAGCTAATAGTGTAGGAGGAGATAGTGTCCAGGACGGACGGACAGACGGCGGAGATCAATACAATATCCCCACGCTTTTAAAAGCGTGGGAATAATAATGCTGTTTATTATAAGATAATTGTAGCGTGTGATGTTACAATAAAACATTGTGTGTGTAGTTGAAGATATAAATAATTTGTAAACATATATTTTTATTTGCTAATTGATCTACTATGTGAAGTTTTTCTTGGAACATTACTTGTACATGTGTTGTTATTACAATTGTTCCATAGACCCTATACGTCTCCTAAATAAACAACAAAACAACGAATTTTAATTTAAAATATAGCTTGTATGTTGGTATATATGCGTACGACCGGATGACACATTAATAACGTATGACAAATATATACAATTAACATTTTGATATAAAATTCATAAAAGATAACATGAACTAACGCTCATAAAGTTTACACAGAAACAGACTATATTCCTGCAGATAATCATTTCCATGAGACCACTTGTCAATATTTTATATCCAATAAAATATGAAAATTAACGTGTTCACTTTCAGTAGTGTCTTTTAATAAGCACATTGTTCATACACTGTGCATGAAGCAACAAAAGCATTAAACGTGAACATGTTATGTGTGTACATAGATGTACATTTAAATATCGCTTAACGCTATTTTTAGACTTTCATTTCTACAAACATCATGTCATGTAGTCATGTAAAAAATGTAAATTGGTGAATACTTTTAATAAAATATGAAATAGTTTAACGAAAAAAATATTTAATATTTTGATATATGTTTACAGAAAATTAATACATGATGTGAGATTTATTAATTTAACCTTGTTTTCTGCTGCTGAAAATGTCATTGTTTATAACTAGATTGTTAATTGTGTGTGAATGCTAAATAGACATTCAGGAAATAAATATAGCTATTCTTCTTGTACCCGAACGGAAGACCAAACTAGTCCCGTCGGGAAAGCTTAATGTAAGCTCCTGTCACAGCCCGCGGTCTTATTGAAATTTAATCATGGAAGATTTTAAGGTTAGTAGTCTTGTTAGTTTTGATTTGAGGGCTGTTTTGTGAATCGTAGTCATGGATTGGATTTTGTAATTAACAGTGTTAAAATTTTGATCAATGTGCTTAAATACAAAAAAAGAATACCATGTGTTGACTTGTTTTTGATTTGTCTTTTAAACTCATAACTTAGTTAAGACCTATGATAGTAGTTGTCTCCTCAAAAATCTAACTTGAAAATGGCGTTAACTTTTGCTCGAGTTTTTACAGAGCAGAACATCAGGCATTTGATATTTTGTGTGCGATATTGTATGGTGGTCTTCGACAAAAAATATTTGTATAATGCCCCTAAGGTCACAATTTGCCCCGTCCTGGGGATAACTTGTTTTTCTTTTGTGTTTTTAGTAAAAGAAACTTTATAAATCTTCTTTTCTGACAACTCAAGGTCAACAGCTTTGGTATTCGGCATATACCATTTCATTTTGGTCCCCTTTCAAGTTTGTGCAAATCATGCCTCTGGGGTTGAAACTGGCCACGCCCCAGAGGTCACACGATTTATATAGACTTATATAGTGAATAACTTAACAACAATCTTCTCTGACACTGCTTTAAGGATTAAAGGTTGTAACAATTTGTGCTCTGTAAAAAATATTGATATTTGTATTGTTTTATGCAGTGAAAATGAAAGAAAAAAATACAATATCTTGTGTAAAACATCATCAGCCAACCAGTATCTGTAAACAAATAAAAATCCGTGAAGAATTTCCACAAACATTTCCATAGATCCTGTTACAATATAAACAAAAGCATCATTTAGCTAACACAACGCACACATTATGTCGCTTTTACTTCCTCAAATCTTATGCAAAACAATGCTTGACATTATTTAACACACATGTTGATGAATTCATATTACACTAACGTGTGAATGAAGCGTTTCATGCGTTTGTTTTCTTGATATATAGTTCTTATGCATTGACTAAAACGAAAATGTGTTGCTGCTTTTGGTAAATGATTAAATTTATTTCTGGAATCTGCATGTCACCTTACCCTTGGTCTGTGAACGTCATTCAAAGCAAACCTCGAGTGAGTTAACCAGGCATGTACGGTCCTTTTAATAGCCCCTCTTTCAGAGGTTGGTGTGGGCATATATAATAACCCTTGTCTATTTATACTTTTTACCGTCTGTTGGATTTGTGTGTCACGTGTAACCTCAAAAACTAGGTAATAACGTACAAATACAAACTAACAACTAACTGGCAGAATCACTTGCTCAAGGAACACCTCAGGTCCGGGCATCTTGTTGTGGCGCACTGCTGAGATGGACTGCACACTTCATCCAGAGCACGTCCGGAAGCGCTTTCCGCAATAAGCAGGCGGAAAATCATTGCGTCTGCACTGGTATATAACTCAGGAGGAACAGTCGCAGTTCGTGCAATTGTCCGAAGGGTTATCAAATTAGTATACACTATTTAATATTGAAAGCATCTGCTGTGAACAAGTACATGAAAATAAATTCATTTTTCCTGACGGTTTGACTTGTTTACAACGGACGCTTCAACTAATAAAGAACTCAGCATGTGCATGTTGTTTGTTTGATTCATGAATGGCGATGCCTCTTTACCATCTGGAAGACATATTCCAATTAAAATTGTTCCAATTATTTTATCCGATGTTTACACAAACAAACCAATCGTTTTGTTATTTCATTTCATTTATCGACGTATGAATGTATGCTGAATTCGAAGACAGAAATACGGTTAACAAATGCCTGTACTAATAGCTAAAATGTGCATATATTATTGTGTAATAAGTGTCATAATTACAAAATAAAACAGTAAAACAAAGAGGCAAGAACAAAATAATGCATGCGTTTGTACCAAAATTAAAGTACAATCCGCCCTTGAAGCAGCTATTATTGTTAAATCCTAGGCTATAATGAAAGGTCGGCCTACGAAACAGACCATAAAATAAAACACAGAATTGTAACATGAAATTGCTACGAAAGCTATGAGTGCAAGTAATGACAATTTCTGAATGAGTTGACAATTGACGTTGTCTAAACGGCTGTTGAATTTCAGTTGCTTTCTAATGGAAGGGAAAGAATGATTTAAACGAATTTTCATCCATATTTTATTTACGCCACCTACTATATATCAAATATTTGTATCAACCGATATCTTTTATGTATTATCTGTAAAGAATCAAGTATGAACGAATGCAATATAAATTTTATCATTCCAATTACAAAACTTGTTTGTAACACTGATTTTCGAGCATTGCCATGTCTGGGAGATTTTGAATACAAAGGAACGAGACGGGACATTCTGTATTGTAAATGTTATTGAACATGTTCGAATTGTAATGGTTTAGATGCAGCAAATCTGGTTGTTGAAGTATGTATGAATGCGTAATATAGTCAGGTGGTTATCCTTTAAGCATACATTTTACATGACTTTTGTTTATCGAATAAGTGATCCTTTATTGAGTGAATTAAATTGGTGTGGTTGTAAGTGAACGTGTACGGTTATTCATTTGGTTGCATTTGAACACTGTTTTCTGATACGGTAACGGTTATTAAACAAAAAACGGGTTGCTCACTTTATACATGCAGAGCATAAACGTCATGTGTCCATCCTAATTTCGTGGGGGCGCATTTACTAAATATATGTTCGTATAATTATAATCTTTCAAGAATGACATTTCGATTAATATTACTAGGTGGTTGATATAGGCAGTAATCAACCGAATTATAGTAGAACTGTTTTGTTCATATATATTGATACGCAAATTGTGGTTGCTAATAAAACTTACAACGGATCTGTATACAGAAAGAAAAAAACTTATTGCACAGACTAACTTTTATAACTTTTTATGTAATGAAACAGATCATAGAAAATATGTAAGGCAAAAAGACAGCGTTAAAAGGATGACATGTTTATCTAAAGATATGACAAGTTAGGAGTATCTCAACTCAATTGAAATCTCGTTAGCGGATTAAGAGCAAACCAGATTACCGATCACTATCTCCTACAATAACTCGAAAATGCGGTTGTGCACAGTATGGGAAGACAACTGAAATTTGACTTAAACAAAAGTGGCTACATGATACAGTAATAAGCAAGAAGGTACATACAATACTAAGGTTTGCATGACATCGTGTTGGGGAGAATTCTCTGGATGAGTAAATGACTTTGGCATAAACATTCTCGTTCAGCCAATTTTAAATATCCAAATATAAATATAGCATTTGAAATAGTATCTATATCGATACTTTTTCATAGCTTTAACTGTTTCCGCTTGCTAAATTATTAAATTGCTTAGTAAGAATAGAAATATTTCAAGNAAACTAATCCTAAATCAGAGACGCACTAGCAATCGACTTAAGAAGAAATATAGATCCACAAAGATATTAACAGCTTGTTAAATTCAGTAGCAACATAGCCAAATGCACATAGTAAAACAAAGAACGCCATTAGAATTAGCATTCATACAAATTCCAAAAGATTAACTGCACTTGTCAATAACACACACGCAGTAAAGATATATATGAAGTAAATATAAACTTATCAACATGCGATATTAAGATGAAATGTTTGCATAGCAAATGTAACTAGGTAAAATGCAAAGACCATGTATCAGAAAGCATATGACAGTAGTTAAATTGAGAATGTCATTTAACATAATGCAATTGTCAATAAGCAAAATGAAATTGTAATTTAGCAAAATGAAATTGTCATTTTGCAACATGAATGGGTGGCGGATAAACCCTTCCATATCGAGCCAAACGAACAAAAGAACGTGTGAAAATTGTGACCGGAATGTGAAAACCGTTCAAGCCATCCGACAGAAATTTATATGAATATATAGCAATAAATAATCGGTGCTTAGAGGAGAGTTCGAGCTAACCGGAAATTCGAGCCAAGCGAATTCGAGCCATAGGGTTTCGACTGTATATACATACGCTTCGTGGTTTTGAGGTTTGTTTTCAATACAGTTTGAAAACAAAAATGTGATGCTTAATTCAAATACATGTTACTTTAGATTAAAACAGCTGTCTCAAATCACGTTTAACTTTCTCCCTCGCCAACAGTCTGTCCACGTTATCATCCTTCTAATCGGTTACAGTTATGGGTCAGGACTCAGGAGGGTTGATGTGTGGCTACAAGGTGTTTACAATGACCGTTCAACAATCGGGCTATATAAAACCAGTCGGTACTGCATTTACGGGTATATGTAAACAAGTGACCAACCGTTAAACAAACAACACGTTGACGAATAAGCCCTTTGGGATTAGGATGTTAAATCAAGCGGTAAAGAGGTCGTGTACTTTAACTTATAATCTTCTACGTAGCTTTGGTTTGACATATGCAACTTTTAAAAATTCTTCTGTTTTATCATTTATAGGAGGTGTGTTCTTTAACACAATACGTGCATGTCGAAAATTTATAAAGATTAAGGTAAGTTAATATGTTTAGTGATGTTTTTCAAGCGGAATGTTAAGGAAACAAATATCATAAGTTTGGTCATTATATGCGAAGCATATAACTCAGAAATATTTATTTTTCTTATTCTTAACCGATATAATCGAACACCTGTAAACGGCTGTCTTGCGTCTACATGTGTTAACAATCTTTTATTGTAGAAGTTTGAATTAATTTTATGATAGGCATGTACGTAATGAGTACCTTAAACATATTTTTCACATTAAAGTGCATGTACAATTGACGTTTATAAAACAAAATATCGAGTACATTCATATGAAAAAGGTTGCGCCATTGTAACATTAAATTCGAGTCCATGGTGACGTAATCTAATGGACGCGCCATGATTCCGATTTAAAGCTACTTGTCCACCGATTTAAAAATGCCATTTTTGTAAAGATGAAATAAACCAACTAGAAAATTTTATTAAATATATCCAAAATAACTTGGTAAAAAAAGTGTTTGTTTTTTTCGCATTATAATCAGTTTGACATAATTTTGTTTGCAAACATGTTATACAAAGAAGCTACAGAAAGATAGTTGGTTCATTCAAATGCATCAATTAAGATACGCATGTTCATTGAAAAGAATTGTTTTATTTAATACGGTGTTGTTGTTGTTGTTGTTTTATGCCCATATATGAATGGCTCTAGTAGATAAATATATTATCGTGAACAATTGAGATCATACAAAAAACGTGTTTAAGTTATTCATATTTAATAAACCTTATATATCATGTTGAAGTTTAAAACACATATATTTGGTATATAACAGAAAATAATCCTGGTATAATGGTATCTCATGAGCGTTTAGTGATGTTTGCTATTGGAATCAAGTCTCTTTAAATATTTATGTTCGAACTTAACCTACCAGCCTTGTTTGCATATTAATTGAACATACCTGGTACGCCTCATATCTATTTCGAGATATTTCATGTTTGTAAATAACATGGCAGCCTCGTAAACACGTGGTGCAATAATTATTCCACACTTTTTTCAGTGAACATTCATCGTGTAACAATATTGTTAACTCGGAGCGGCTGATTTAATCATAATGAAGAGAAACGACATTAATAGTGACGTCAGTCGTCGTCGTAATATGATTGACGCCTGGCGCCATGACGCCCCGGAGGACGCCAAAGATCCGTTATCCATCAAGCGAACCAGTGACGTCAGGGTACGAAGCTTAACATTCGGGTCGTTACCGATTCTTCGGAGTGGTGAGCGAAACAAGGCACAGGACGACAACGACATTCACAAGCAAGCAGTTAAACACCTTGTATATTCATCAGTGAAATGGTGTTCATCGCTCTTAGGTATATGTTGTGCCTCCTCTAGTAATCGTTCAAATCAAGTGTTGTCGATCTACATGACGTCGTGTAATTAATGATGCCTGTATGTCGAAATAGTTGTTTTGGAGCCTCGCTCTGGGAAAACGGGGTTTGATGCGTGTGCGAAAACCGTCGTCCCAGATTAGCCCTGCAGTACACACTGGCTAATCAAGGACGACATTTTCCGCCTATACTGGATTTTCGCTAAGAAAAGACTTCCTTAAAACGAAACATTCCATAAAAGCGGAAAGTGTCGTCTCAAATAACAACCGTTATGCACCTTAGAACAGCAAAAATACATTAAACACATACGATGGAAACGAAATAACTATTTTAAATGTATACGAAATTGTAATTTTATTACTTTTTTAATAACAATGCTTCCGGGTACTTAACATTAGTAAAGGGTACAGTAGTTCGATATTCAAGACGTATAGTACAATAAGCCACGCTAATTAAACTCTTTTTAGTCCAGTTTTATAACATATATAAGAACAATTCGATAATTTACATAAAAGACTGGATTCGTCTACTGATTTCGGTAAATGTAGCTCCGCATACCATACATTAGACTGTACACACATACTGACTCGTTTCCTTTTTTGAAGGGCCCGGAACAGAGAGACAGAACTCTAGGAATCATCTGATTGGCAGCCTACCAGAGACTCCCTCCTCGGACACTGCGCATGTGAACGCGCACAACACAGCAGACGAGATGGACAGACGAAAGCATGACGTGTTTGTGTTCGCGTTTGGTGAGCGAGGCAGCCATATTGGCGGGTTTCAGGATGCTAAGCACGTAACATGTTTAGCAAACGGAAGGCTTCTCATTTCCGATTATATCAACGGTCGACTTCAAGTGTGCACAACCAAAGGTGGCAGCCTTGTTGTCATCGACAAGGACATGAGGTTTCCATGGGCAGCGGCACTTACCCCTGACAACAAAATCGCCGTAACCCTGTGTAACGAGCGGTGTGTGCGTATCTACTCGATGGACGGAGAACTATTGCGGATCTTTGGTGAAAACGTTTTAGTTTGTCCCACAGGGATTGCATGTGACAGGAACGGTAGGTTCATTCTATGCGATACTAAAACGCACAAAGTCTCAGTCTTTGATAAACGTGGCAACTTCGTCCAATTCTTAGGGAATTTCGATCGAGCCGATGAAACTTTCTCAAAACCAGGATATGTTTGCATATCTGTGAATGGTGACATTATAATCTCAGATTCCGGAAATCATAAAATAAAAGTGTTCAATGCCGAAGGTAATTTTGTAAAAGCCTTTGGCTCATTTGGTAAAGGTGATGGCCAATTTAAATGCCCGTACGATGTCTCGACAAATATATGTGGAAATATTTTTGTTGCGGACCATTACAACAGTCGAATATCAGTGTTTAATCGCGATGGTGTATTCGTTCGTCACGTTGTGTGCAGTAAACACGGACTACTTCATCCCCAAGGCGTCACCGTGACAACAGATAATCATCTGGTAGTTACGCACGGACATTTAAAGGCAACGGAAATACTCGTTTTTCGACTGGCAATCGAATCAACCAAATCTATTATATGTGACATCATAGAATATGTCTGATATCCAAAGAAAGTGTAGTGTACTGTTGTTGTTGTTTTTATGTTGTTTTTGTGTGTTGATTTGGGATATAAAACATGTGAAACAAACGAAATAAACAATATTAATAGAAGATGAATTTGTATTCTTGTTTTTTTTTCACAAGAACACATACGAAAGCACATATACCCGTCTACTAAAGTCCTTGTAAGGCAGTTGAGCAGAAGGAATCTTAAGAAATATTTTTAAAAAGATATTCGGATGTTTATGGTTCGTAATAAATTAAGGAAGATTAACTCAACTCATAACATACAAAGTAGCATTGGAACAATCAGTTCGACACACGCTACACAAACACTGAAACTCATAGTTTACCCTTTTAGAACATATTATTGTGTAATACTTGGAAATATTTTAACTAAATGTGCGTGCTCTTCAGTTTCTTAAAGATCATCAAATGCAAACATGAAAGTAAGCTAAAGCGTAAAACAAACCCTGAAATTTACTAGTCTGTACTAGTTTGACTGAGCAGATGTATTGTTTGAACTCTGCCTTTTTTAGTATTGTAAGCATGGTTAACTTCAAAGTCAAATCATTTAATTAAAAATGGTCTCACGAACGAGGGCTGTTCAAATAAACAAGCACTTTATCCACATCTAATGTTTGTTGATACCGTTTCAATGAAAAACCCAACCATCGATAACTCAGCTCTGGCTGTATTTATAGAACTAGATACTTACCCATTTTCTTAGTTCAATGATTAAAATTATTGACATCACACTCAAACATTGAAAGGTTCTGTTTCCCGCGACATAATTGCTACCATCTCAATTTATAAATTGGTATACGCGCTTTTGGGTTAGGAAGGCATGATGATGTTAGTATTGTTTCCCGGAAATATTCGTACTTTAAACGCCAATCATACACTTTGCATTCAACAAGGACACGTTTCTGTGACATTGGATAGTGTTGAAGTTTATAGTTCTTAACTCGATGCAACACGTACTTTCGTAGTCTTTGGAAAAGAACAGGCACGAACAGTATCATCAGAGGTTGGAAAATTATGCTGTGTTTACCTTGGGTGCTGCATTCACAAGGCAGACATGAACAATATATCTACATGACACACATGTCAACGTGTCTTCACGAACAGCATTTCTACATTTACAAAATGTCTACATGAACAACATGTCTACGTTGCGAATGCAGCACCCGATGAAACTGAAAAGGGGTCAAATATAACCTGTTCTTCTTGCAAGTGTTTTCGAAATTGAGGGAATATAGTCATTTGTGTCTCTCAGTTCTTATTTCATGCGTATATGGTAATGCTATTTCTAGTGACGTATAAATAGACTACAATGTATGGATCATTCTTATTCATAACACATACTTTGAATTACACATCTGCATTTTTAAGATAGTCGAAACTGGTGTAAAGATCTTTAAGCGACTATAGATAAAGCCTTATCTTTCAATAGGAGTTATTCGGATCTCCGCAACTTTTGAAAAACCCAACTTATCTATTGCAACAAACAACGCTGGCCCATTTATCCACCAATCATAGTTTCATTCAAATAATTAGTTAATTCGGTATGTGGTTTGAAAGGAATGTTTCAGCTTTGCTTGTGTCCACAGATTAGTGGGATTTTTTTTTAATCTAGCACATTCCGGAGTTATTCTATTACGTCATAGCTTACGGGGATTTTATTCTTTATACAAGCGTGTAAGTTGTCGTGTAAAAGGTGTAGGGTCACAAAGACCAAATACCAGAAAGACCCCCTTTCCAAAAACGACTCGGTCCGGCAAGTCCACTTTACGAGGGTACCTGAAAGGCCCAGTTACCTGAACATCATTGTAAAACATGTAGAAACTGAATTCAAGCTAAACTATATTTTGTTACAAAAGTTTGTTTAAGCATGCCAATCGGTGGAAGTGAAAGACGTAGTGTTTCACATTTCGTTTATTATTTCGGCGATTGTTAATGTGTTTTAAAGTCATTGTTGAATTTGTTCGTAATTTAAAGAGCTATATTTACTTGTGACGCGAAACAATACATTCGAATAGGCACATGTTTAAACGAATTTCAAAGAAATAAAACACGATTTTTGTGAACAAACTACACGCTGCCTTATGTGAAAAAATACCTTAAACGTATGCGCTGTTATCGCTTTTCATACACTTGTTGAAAAAAGATCGACATGCAATCATGAATGATATTAAGCATTGAACAGATGATGCTATATTAAATTTATAAATGTAATTTGATAAATACGAATTGTTTTCAATAGGCTGTCCGGTAATAAGTTCAATCCATTTTAGTGCTAAAAGTTAATCACAGATAAACTGGTGACCCTTTAAGCTATCAAAACCTATTTCTAATGAGCTTTATACATTGACAAGTGTTGTACAAACAATAAACAGCCACCTCTGTTTGTCAAAATGGCTGCGCTAATCCCTGATATTTGCAAGCCGATTTCAGTAGCCAAGTCCACACGTGCATTGTCAAAAAATTATCCAATGTTATAGCATATTACTATTGAATATAACTTGGGAAGTACAACGGCAAATATGAAAGATAATGTAATTATTTACACAAGAAGGCATAATAGTATTCACAACAAGAAGGTATAATAATAATAATAATACTAATAATAATAATAATAATAATAATAATAATAATAATAATAATAATAATAATAATAATAATAATAATAATAACTTTATTTCACGAAGATAACACATTAAGAAAATAACATTTCTTTTTTACGATGTGGTCTTCAAAAACACAGAAGATATGTAAATATAACTCAACGATGTCTAGCATACTGCAGTCAGCCTTAAAATAATTACAAAAGTAACATTACTATAATAAAAAAATAAACTAATAACAATAATAATAATTACAACAGTAATAAATAATAATTATTTCATTCTTTCATATCAACAGACAGTCACAAAGCATACATAGGGAAAATAATTCCCCAAAAACGGTATTTTTATCGATTCAATCCACATTCACATCAAAACAAGCTTTGCGTGTGTAGCAAATGATTTTTAAAGTACCTTTTAAAGAAAATAAGTGTATTTGCTTGTCTTATATTATTTGGAATAAAGTTCCAAATATTTCTCGCAAAATAGGCAAAAGTACGCTTTCCGTAATTGGTTTTAAATGCAACAGATGATAAATCGTTGTGGGTGGTGGATCTAAGAGAGTATGTATTGTTATTCGATACAAAAATAACGTCATCAAAATAATGAGGCATTGAGCCATGTAAAACTTTGTATACTATTGTCCCAACAAGAAATGTACACCTATTTTCAAATGACAACCAGCGCAGTTTATTGAAAATTGGAATTGAAGGAGAAGAAAACGGTTTATTCATTATTTTTTTTGCAGCTCGTTTCTGTATCGAAATTACCTTCTTTAAATTTGATCTTGTGGCTGAGCATCATATTGCACAACAATAGTCCATGTGTGGTAAGATGTATGAATTGAAAAATAATTTCATTGTTTCATAATTAAGATAGGGTTTAATCCGTTTAAATAAGGCTATCTTTGAGTTGAGCTTTCGACAGACGTTATTAATATGCAGTTGCCAAGTGAGATGTTTGTCAACAGTTACTCCAAGTAAATTATAATGTTCAACTTGTTCAGTAACAATGTTGTTGATTTTAAGTAATAAGATGTTTGTAGATTTATTAGCACTTGATAATACCATGCATTTAGTTTTGTTTGGATGTATTAACATATTGTTAAAAGAGCACCAATTTGATATTATATCTAAGTCATTTTGCAAAGTACTTTGAATGTTTTTAATGCCAACGTCAGCAACATGCAAGGTAGAGTCATCTGCATAAAGATCTAACCCTCCTTTTTGAAGGAAATAATTGTCCTCACAAAGTGGACGAATTCAACATTTTTCCACATTTTATTTGGGCACGTAGGGTTCGATGTTGATTTATTTGATTTGAAATTTATTTCAAGAGGGCCAATGTGGGTAATAGGGCTAAACAGTTTTATCTATATCTATTATCTATCTTGGGAAAACAATTAAATAAAGAGATAGCCTTCTTCCTCTTAATTCCTATTACCTAACGGAAGATTCATAGTCTCTGTAGCTAGATTATACGCCGATGTTATCAACTGTATTTTCGTGTATGTTACTACAAAGAACTATGATATACAATAGGGGCTGTCTTTACAAAGCATATTAAGTTATACAATTATTTAAAATAAGTTTGTGACAGCACAATTCTCTACTCAACAACCATCATTGTTTTTCATGATACTATAACATATTTGTGGTAAATTGACTCATTATTTCTCCAAAATAATTGGAATATTTCTTCAGCAAATTTAAAATTTGTTTGAAAAATAAGCATTCTGTGTAAAGCAGCTTACTGCTATATTTATTGTATCAATCAGTTTGTTGATATTAATCAGATGGCATTCAGTTGTATGATATTAGACTATCGGTATGATATAAACATTGGAATAATTATTGAACGTTTATGTAAGGTCCTTCATACGAATATGAATTTAAATGAACGAGATTGTTTTCCAATATCAAAAAACTTTGTTTGCATTTCCAATTAAGGATATTTTATTACTTGTAATAAGGAACCCTACATGGTTCCTCGGCCCAAAGATTAGACGTGCAAATTTTGAGTAAAAACAAATCTCAGTTTTGCCAGTCCCAGTATAGTGCACTACAGCATACCAATTGACACATTCTCTGTTAACTGTTATCGTATGATCAAAGCCCAGCCCATATTGCTATCACCCGGCTCATCGTGGGAGAGCTGGGAGAGCAAACGCCCGGGTCTGAATTTAGGGTCTTTAATTGGCACTCCCCCATACATAATCCAATGATAAATGTTGTTTAAATTAAGGTACCATATTCAATTTATCCCTTCGAAAAGGCTCGCTTTTCAATGCTCCAGTGCTTAAGACATCTTCGTCGATGGTTTACTAAGACAGCTACAGCGTCAGACTGTGCTTTTAAAGGGGAAATGTCAGTAAAAATAAATTTGATATTTTACTGATTAAAGGAGCCCACACGACAACATATTGATTTCTATTATCACCTATGAGTTCCAGTCGATATTCTACCGAAACAAACAAATTACGTCTTTCAAACCTGCATGCTTATTGGAAACAGGCAAACCGAACACATCCAGTGGACATTTTGTGTCTCTTTCTTTTTATTTGAAACTGTGATAATACACATTTCGATACACATAGAAACATGTAGCCGTCCTCCATGATGTATTTGTTTGGCATAACCCTCTACTTATTCGCGAAAATAGTCACGGCCTCACACATTTCACGAGCAAAAATGAAAACAACAGGGCTATGGGCCCTAATGCGCTCACCGGATACCCAAAACTATTCTGAGGTGGAGTTCAGCATAATAAAAGTAACTTTTTGAAACATTGCATTCCTAGACACATTATTATGACAAACTTTTTAATAATCGAAAATATTTCCAACACAGAACGTAATATTTATGTTGGACAACTCTACTGGAACAACCCAATTAGCGAGTTAGGGTTTTCTCTCCTGCAAACGGGGTTTTCTATACAAAGTTGAATAGGTAACTTTTGAACTATTTATAAAGGAAGTGGAGCGAGTCCAATTACAGCAGGACGGACAGACAGACGGACGGTGCAACTTCTATATGCGGCCCTACAGGGGGCATAAAAACATTACCTTTTATTTGACCTAATGACATAGTTTTTGACCTCGCTTGACCCAGTTTCGAAATCGGCCAATATCATTTGGAAGAATGTTCTGTCCTATTTTCAGGAACATTGGACAATACATTTGGCCTCTAAAGTGTTAAAAAGGTTAATGTCGACGACGCACAACGCAATATTCACGACAAAGACGGACAAACGCATGTTTTGCTCAGGTGAGCTTTTTTAAAAAGCTTTGTATCAACTAGATCAGTTTTTTATATTTTAACACACAATTAATCGATGAATCATCTTTATGGCAAGCACACAGTTCATGTTCAATCAACACATACCAAGCATTAATTATTTATTCCTTTAACACAATTTAACAAGAGGGCCATCAGGCCCTAAGGCGCTCGCCTGAGAGCAAAAGGAACTAGACTATTCTGAAAAAAATGCAAGCTGATTCATGAAGATTGGACCAAAAAAGTGACTTTTAACATGTTTTTTTTATATTTGACCTAGTGACCTAGTTTTTGAGCTCATATGACCCAGTTTCAATCCCTGCTAAGATTTCATTGAGACAAATGTTCTGACAAAGTTTCATGAAAATTTGCCAATAAATGTGGCTATTATATAGCGTCAACAAGTTTTCCATATAGCCATATAAGGACAACTGCCCCCCCCCCGGGGGCCATGTTTTTCAACGAGTCATAGCCATTTTCAAACTCAGCCGAGCTATTGTTAGAACAAATGTTCTGATCAAGTTTCATAAAGATTGGATTATAAATGTGACTTCTAGAGTGTTAACAAGGTTTTACTACATAGCCATATAAGGGAAAATGCCACGCCCCCTTGCGGCCATGTTTTTTAACGGATCTCAACCATTTTCGAACTCAGCCCAGATATCATTAGTACAAATATTCTGACCAAGTTTCATGAGCATTGGACCAAAAATGTGACTTCTAGAGTGTTAACAAGGTTTTACTATAGCCATATAAGGAAAACTGCCACGCCCCCTGGCAGCCATGTTTTTCAACCAACCGGAACCATTTTCGAACTCGTCCAAGATATTATTGAGACACATGTTCTGACCAAGTTTCATGAAGATTGGACAATAAATGTGACCTCTAGAGTGTTAACAAGGTAAATGTTGACGCCGCACAACGGACGACGCACGACGGACAAAAGGCGATCACAATAGCTCACCATGAGCACGTTGTGCTCAGGTGAGCTAAAAATACAAATTCCAAAATGATTTAATACTCCGCCTATACAATTCTTGGTAGGATTAATCAAAACCAACAATTTATCAAGGACGGCCTTATCAGCAACAGAGAACAAAAACAAGAAGACCACAATGGCCCAAACTGCTCATCTAAGTATGAACAGCGACTTGGACCCCAATGGCTTTACAGGTATGAGTCACTTAAAGCACAGTGCAACAGTTCCATAACGGCCTTATCATTCTATTGTACAGTACAACTTATATTGACATATCTGACTATCTGTTATCATGAGTTGTCTATGTACTTACAATATTCAACCAGGACTTGTTCTTGAAGGTCTTTTAAATGCATTGTTGCCCTCTATATTAAATACGTAGTACTGTAAACACACCAAATGAATTAAGCTTGGCTTGAAGATGGAGCAATAATTTTACATTCAATGTAAAGAATTTTCAACAAATAAGGTACCAATTTGGCAATAACTTTGTTGGAACCAGCTGCTCTGGCCAATTGTTAGTAAACAATATATACACAACGATCAGACAATTACCGGTACTTATTAAGTATTTATATATTTTGCAATTACTTTGTTCTTATTTAAATCATACTGATATGCAAAACTTGTCAGATAAATTGAAGAATAAATATAGCATGGTGGCCGAGTGGTCAATTCTTGCAGTTATTGAGAACATAATGTTCATGTTCAAACGTATCAACCATGTCTGTATGCCCAATATTGGTGGCGTGTGTGGGCATTTAGCAAACATTTATCAAGGACATTAAGCTTATTTGTTCCCTTGTGGTTAATTACTTATTTGTCTCATCATTTGGTAAGACAATACACAAACTATGCATGCTAAGTCAAGACTGGCTTGCAATGCACTCTAAATCACGAGATGTGGTAAAGACAGAACACTGTGTGGCAGAGGTCACTATACCAACAGCCATCAAAGCTCTGTTACGTTCAGTAAATTCAAACATAACAACTTAAATCATAATAAATAAGGCTAAATGTCCCTTGTTTAAATAGATGATAAACATATGAAAGAGGACATACTTATACAAATGCCATATGAAAATAAGAACAGAAATTCAAAAAAATGTAACTTCAAAGTATAAATATAAAATCATTGTTATAACCCTATCTAAGGCCACTTAAGAACTATGTATCACTATTGAAGCTTGTAAAAAGAATTTCATGTTCAATCAATGTCTAACATTTAAGCCATTGTTTCTACTAGGTTAACCATAGAATAATCATGCCGGATCTATGACATGTTGACATTAATTTCAGGCATATAGAGCAGAGATAACAGCAAAACCTAAATTTCAAAAGAAAATGTTATGGTATTATTTCAGCTTTGTTTAAAGTTTCAGTCAATTACCACCAAGTTGATTAATTATATACTTCAAAACTACCGGTTTATGCGGTACAATATAGTAGTATAAACAATCACGCTGTCTTCAACCAACATCATTCCACAATCGTTTTTAAAACATATTTCACAGTATAGGCAAAGGCTGCAAAGCCAATAATAACGAGAATGTTTGAGAGTGCTGTGCCCATGAATCCTTGATGACGGTCTGCATTGCCTCCCTCAACCCCCGCCACGCTCGACTGGTGGGACGACTGAAGCGTCTGACGTGTCGACTCACGAATCTCTTCCTCTCGCTTACGTATCTCCTCACGGATTTTCTACAATATTTGACAACAGAGGTTCACATTAGCTACAAAAGATCTACTAAATAGCTCAATAACAGTATGTTTAACATAGATATATCATGAAAAGCAAACATATTAGCATTATCATGAAATATGTTTTGTAACGATAAGAAACTAAATATTGATTATTATAAGTTTTGCAAAATGATACTAAAATCACTAGAAATATGTTACAGACACAGAATTTTCCGCTACTTGTTCAAAAGTGGAAAACAATAGGTTATTATTCAGCCAACACTTGTTGCCATCAAACTAAGTTTCTTTACAACACATTCAGGTCATTCAACCATGCAAGTTTGACCAAATCAGCCTAGCAGTTAGAGGATTTGAAAACACAAATAAATTGGAATTTATATTCTATAGTGGAAAAACATAAAAAGAACTATACATTCTGTCAAAACTTGTCATAGCAAAAATTCCTAACTTAACAATCCTCTTCACATTAAGGTCATTCAACTGTGAACAATAGAGTACGATCAATCTAGTACTTAAAAAAGGAGTTGAACACAAAACATTTGGGCACTATATAGTTCATAGTTGTAAAACAGACAAAAAGGGCCACAATTCTGCCAAAACTTTATTGCAGACAATATTTCTTTGTTTAAGATCATCTCCCATTTAGGCCATTTCAATGTGATATTTTGAGTGAGATTCACACAGAATTAAAAGACAACTTCAAAACACAAAATTTTGGGACTATACATTCTATAGTGGAAAAACATACAAAGGCATAAAATTCTGCAAAAACTTGCAGCCAAATTTCCTTTCTTCATGACCATCTACAAATTAAGGTAATTCAACTGTGAAAGTTAAAGCGATTTCCAACTAGAAGCTAGGGATTTCAATATAAACAAGCTTTGAATTGTACGGACGTACCCAGGTCACCCCTCCCCGCCCCTAAACCACAGTGGTCTCACCTCTGCCTCCTCAGGAAACAGGTCACAGAACACCTTGTCACTCAGGTTGAAGCTGCTGCTCTGGGCCGCTAGCTGTCGTTTCTACAGGAATAGGAATCAAGAAACATGAGGTCATGACGTTTTTACAGAAAAAGGAATCAAGCAACATGAGGTCATGACGTTTCTACCGAAATAGGAATCAAGCGACATGAAGTCATGGCGTTTCTACCGAAATAGGAATCAAGCAACATGAGGTCATAGCGTTTTTACAGAAATAGGAATCAAGCAACTTGAGGTCATGACGTTTCTACAAAAATGGAAATAAAGCAACATGACGTTTCTACAGAAATTGGAAATAAGAAACTTGAGGTCATGGCGTTTCTACAGAAATGGGAATTAAGCAACATGAGCTCATAACGTTTCTACAGAAATAGGAATCAAACAACATGAAATCCTGAAGTTTCAATAGATATGGTAATCAAGCAAAATCCGCTCATGACGTTTCTACACAAATGGGAATCAAATAACATGAGCTCATGACGTTTCTACAGAAATGAAAAAAAATAAATAGTTCTTGATGTTTCTTCAGAAATGGGAATCACGCAACATGAGCTTATGAAGTTTCTACAGAAATGGGAATCAAACAACATGAGGTCATGACGTTTCTACAGAAATGGGAATCAAACAACATGAGCTCATGATGTTTCTACAGAAATGGGAATCAAGCAAAATATTAGCTCTTGATGTTTCTCCAGAAATGGGAATCAAGGAACATGAGATAATGAAGTTACTTCAGAAATGGGAATCAAACGACATGAGCACTTGATGTTTCTACCGAAATAGGAATCAAACAACATGAGGTCATGACGTTTCTACATAAATGGGAATCAAGCAACATGAGCTAATGTCGTTTCTAGAAATGGGTATCAAGTAACAGGAGATCCTGAAGTTTCTACAGAAATGGGAATCAAACAACAGGAGGTTTTGACGTTTCTACAGAAATGGGAATCAAGCAACACGAGCTCGTGACGTTTCTACAGAATTGGGAATCAAGCAACATGCAGTCATAATGTTTTTACAGAAAAAGGAATCAAGTAACATGAGGTCATTACGTTTCTACAGAAATGGGAATCAAGCAAAATGAGTTCACGATGTTTCTACAAAAATGGGAATTAAGCAACATGAGCTCATGATGTTTCTACAGAAATGGTAATCAAGCAAAATGAGTTAATGAAGTTACTTCAGAAATGGGAATTAATATAAAGAAGTGAAGCAACATGAGGTCATGACGTTTCTACAGAAATGGGAATCAAGCAACATGAGCTCATGACGTTTCTACAGAAATGGGAATCAAGCAAAATGAGCTCTTGAAGTTTCTACAGAAATGGGAATCGAGAAAAATGAGCTCTTGTAGTTTCTACAAAAATGGGAATCAAGCAACATGAGCTCATGTTTCTACAGAAATGGTAATCATGCAAAATGAGTTCATGAAGTTACTTCAGAAAAAGGAATCAATATAAAGAAGTGAAGCAACACGAGCCCAATACGTTTCTACAGAATGGGAATGAAGCAACATGAGCTCATGACGTTTCTACAGAAATGGGAATCGAGAAACATGAGGTCATGGCGTTTCCACAGAAATGGGAATCATGCAACATGAGGTCAAGAAGTTTCTACAGAAATGGGAATCAAGCAACATGAGCTCCCAATAGTTCTACTTAAATGGGATTTAAGCAACATAAAGTCCTTTACAAGGATCATTGGCTGTTAATAAAAAGAAAAATGACACCACTGGGATTCGATAATCCATACTATATTTTGACTGCTGAAGTTTCAACGTGATGTCAGCAATCCACTTATTTATCAACGATTTCATCAGAAACAAAATAAACATTCCAAAATATTCCATTGTTCAAAATGCTTTATAATTTTCTCAATTTCAAACTGCTCTAATTACTGCTGATTACTCATAAACAATACTGCACATCTGTATTTAAAGTAAATTTCTTCATCCTTAGCGTTATTGCGCTATGCTATACATGTATTCGTGTAGGGTATAATAAACTACTTTTTTATATTTGAATCTGTGACCCAAAAAATCGCCAATAAGTGAACAGGCTTTGTTTTGTTTATATGTCAAACATGCATGATTTATATCATGTTCTTTAAGTTAAAATGTTTTTTAGTACTTAATTTTAACCACAATATAGCTGAATGCTACCCATAGTGACCTACCGTGTAATCTGAGGTCTCCAAGCTCCCCAGGGTGGGTGTCTTCTCCAGCTGTAACATGCAAATATTCACTGCGTTCACAGGACATCAACAATGGGACATACATTCATATTTGAGTGGCTCAACCTGGCTTAATCCTCTTATGCAGGGAATTTTAAAGTGCAAAGTAGCAGGGTGCTGAGCCCTGGCAGTTTGCCTCCCATTTCTTGCACCTATCGGCTGGTGAAAATATCATTCATACACTGTTAATAGTTATGGATGGGCTTCAGCATTTATAAATGTGGTTAATCAGTTCTTCAGCTTTTTGTGACATGGCTTAAAGCAAAAGAGAACAAATTTATATGTTTGCACGGATAATTTTGTTTTAGAGAAAAATATGAACAGCAACCAAACCTTGATTTTCAATTAAATCGTTAAAGACATTGGATATTTTCACTACAAAAACAAACACGCGTACACAATAACAGAGCACGAGTCTGGAGGAGTGAAGGTACCTACCATGAAGCTGAGCATGCCAGTCAAGATGGTTGACACAGACCAGGCAGGGTTCCATGTGTCGGGGTGGAAGTCACTGATGCTCAAACACAGTCTGAAAATAACAACATCCTGTCCCTCATGTATTTAACTTGATGCAAAAATTGTGTTTAATACAAGTATTTGTATTTATTTTTTATTCTTGACAGCAAATTATCTTTCATTCAATGATGCATAATTTAAAAGCATTTGCTATCAATAAACTAACTACAGAAGCACTTAATTACCAGTTACATGTATCTTTAATTTCTTTCAGTGAAACTGACATATAAGTAAAGGCCATTTACAACAACTGTACATATCCAAGTGTTGTAGTAAACTTAATGGGGCTTCTTAAAATGTTGAAATGTGATGAAAATGTGTTAATGGCGCTAATCAAGGACAAATACCTCCCCCACCCCTATGCAAAATGACTAAATATGCCTCAAAATGATATAATTAACTTGTTTCTTTATAGAACGAAATACAACAACAACAAGCAAATTTGTTGAATTNACTTAAACCGTCCATTAGGTGTGATCATGTATATATACCTTGTATTGCACTTAAACCGTCCATTAGGTGTGATCATGTATATATACCTTGTATTGCACTTAAACCGTCCATTAGGTGTGATCATGTATATATACCTTGTATTGCACTTAAACCGTCCATTAGGTGTGATCATGTATATATACCTTGTATTGCACTTAAACCGTCCATTAGGTGTGATCATGTATATATACCTTGTATTGCACTTAAACCGTCCATTAGGTGTGATCATGTATATACTTGGAGGCTTAAATGGAAATTCTCTGGGGAATACCAGCTTCCCATGATATGTTCCACCTGCAAAGAATTAATATAATACACATTAATAAAGGTAGCTGCATGTTTACAAATATACAATTTAAATTGGGGGGTGGGTTGTGATTGCAACATGTTTGAATAAACAATATTATCTTATTAATTTGATTTATTTGAAGCTGACAGTTTGAAAACAAAAATCAAAACTAGAGCACACAAACATGACTAACTAATACCCTTGCACAGCTTTGTCACAGGCATCCATGGCAGCCATTCATTTCCTAAGTTCAAGGGCACATATGTAAGTAATAAGTGGATCACTGCACTAGAAAATTGTGTCTTGCACATCTACAATTCATGGTGATATATATTTCAAGATTTTGTTTATCCCTAGAGAAATTTGGAAATTATAAAATTATATGCGGAAAATCTAACCAACCAACAGACAGAGTGACTCCAATATACCCCCTCCAAAACTTTGCTTGAGGGCAATAATAACTAGAGCTTTGTCACTAAGGTGACGAATACCCCCACATGCCGCATTGACACAGAATATGCACTAAGTGACCCAGTGACCTAGTTTTTGACCCGGCATAACCCATGTTCGAACTTGACCCAGACATCATCTAGATACAACTTCTGACCAAGTTTGGTGAAGATCGGATGAAAACAACTTGAGTTAGCGAGCGGATAACCGATACGGACCGACAGACAGACCGACCGACAGACAAGCTCACTCCTATATACCCTCTTAAACTTTGTTTGTGGGGGTATAATTATTCTGTTTATATCACTTAATTGTGATTACTATAGAGTGTAAAACCTGCATGTACCTTCATATGGTGTATTCTCTGGCCCTGTCACAACATAATGCCTGCAATGGACAAAAGTTACATCAGCAATTTCATTTCCTTCCATATAAAGTACCAATAAAAGGCTCTTTCCCAATCGAGGACAAATTACAAAACAATTGCCATCTGAAAAATGTCCAAAAGGAAGGAAAGTTGCATCAATTTTTGTCCAAAAGCGCATCATCTGCACATGAACAAAAAAATGAGCACAGAAGCTGAACATTTCAGCAAAAAGACATGTAAAATAATATTTAGATGGGTTAGTGCACTTAAATACCAAGCAATTAAAAAGACCCATAATTCCCAATCTGAAGATTTTCACAACGCGAATTTTCCCAATTTTTTTCCCAATTGGCGCGGTACTGGTAATTTGCCACGTTGGGAATAAAAAATTGCTGAACATGATTACAACATAGATTTGATGTATACAGTATACAGAACATGTTTAATATGTATAATTGTTTTACATAGAAATTCCTGGAAAGATCATGATCCATTTTGCCCTTTTACCTTGTTACTTTGTAAAGACAGGGCTCCCATGAAATGCTAATTTCCTTGTTAAGTCAAATGTTATATACCAAACTTAGTTCAAATCCTAGCTCCTTTGGATATTTCACAAATGACATATAAGATTTAACAAGAGTTCTGCGGTCAGAGACATGTGCCCCCAAACAGGGCCTTGACACAAGATTTTTTTGCAACAAAACTGACCTATGATGACATATCGAATGGAAACCAATTTGAAACTTAATGTCACAGTGACCTTGACCTTTGAACTAGTGACCCAAATTTCACCTACTGTCCAAGGCCAATGCACATGTGAAGTATAAAGCCAATTGGTCAATTTGTTGACGAGTTATTGATCAGAAACAATTTTCACACTTATTGTGACAGTGACCTTTGACCTAGTGACCCCAATTTCAATAGGGGTCATCTACTGTCCAGGGCCAAAGCACATGTGAAGTATCAAGCCAATCGGTCATTTTGTTCACAAGTTATTGATCGGAAACAAACTGGTCTACCGACAGACCGACCGATCGACAGACTGATTGACAGACATCCAGCAAAACAATATACCCCATCTTTTTCGAAGAGGGCATAATGAAGGAAAATGTAGCTAAGCTTAACAAAGTTTCTTCAGCTAACTTGTTATTCGATGACAGGATGTGAAACAGATAATGTCAATTCTTAAAAAAAAAAAAAAAAAATATTTAAGAGTCAGTCAGTTATAAATTGGAGTTAAAGGTTAAAGAAGGAAGTTTTTGCAACAAAAATGACCATACTAGTTAATCTTATCATATTAGTGTGACTTAGCCACTTAAATAAGTTTTTAGTTGACACAGAATTATGCACTTCTGTTAAATCATTGTAATAGTAAATGGGTTGAGAATATTTTAGTATTATACATAGGGATGTTACGATGATCGAATAAAATCGATTAATTGTTATTGGATGAGAAAGTCAGCAATAATCGATTTTCTTTCCGGAAAATGGAAGTCGCTGATTTAGTAGATAATCATTGTAAAGACTGAAATTGAGATAAAATCAGTCGGCAGTCAGTGGTTATCAATTGGACATGATTTTCACATTCAATGTCACAGTAACTTTGATCATTGACCTAAATTTCAATAGGGATTATCTACTGTTCAAGGTCAATGCATCTGCAAAGTATGTGGCCCATCACTCAATCCTTTGATGACATATCAAATGGAAACCAATTTAACATTTAATGTCAAAGTGACCTTGACCTTTGAACTAGTGACCCCTATATAAAAGGGGCCATCTACTGTCCAACGCCAATGCCCATGGGAAGTATCAAATCAATTGGTCCCTCCGTTAACAAGTTATTGATTGGAAACAATGTTCACTCTAAATGTGACAGTGACCTTGACCTTTGACCTAGTACCCCAATTTCAATAGGGGTCATCTACTGGCAAAGGTCAATGCACATGGGAAGTGTCAAGCTAATTGGTCAATCCGTTCACAAGTGATTGATCGGAAACAAACTGGTCTACCGACAGACCGACCGACATCCAGCAAAACAATATACCCCTCTTCTTCGAAGGGGGGCATAACAATACTTTCTTTTTTAACAAAGTTCATTGTTATCCCCACGCTTTTCAAAAAGCGTGGGGATATTGTGGTTATCTCCGCCGTCCGTCTGTCCTGGCCACTATCTCCTCCTACACTATTAGCACTAGAACCTTGAAACTTACACACATGGTAGCTATGAGCATATGTGCGACCCTGCACTATTTGGAATTTTGATCTGAACCCTGGGTCAAAAGTAATGGGGGTTGTGGTGGGGCCGGGTCAGAGATTTTCACTCATTTTTTAGGTTATTTTACATTAACTTCTTCATTTCTACACCGATTCACTTCAAATTGATACTGGACTTCCTTATGACAATATGGTCAATCTCAACGATGCATGGCCCCATTCCCAACCCTGGGGCACCCCGCCCACATAGGCCACACCCACCCAAAATTGCATTTTACTTTATTTTCTTCATTTCTACACAGATTCACTTCAAATTGATACTGAACTTCTCTTATGACAATACGGTTAATCTCAACTATGCATGGCCCCATTACCAACCCTGGGGCCCCGCCCACATAGACCACACCCACCCAAAATTGCCTTTTACTATAATTTCTTCATTTCTACACCGTTTCATTTCAAATTGAACTGAACTTCTCTTATGACAATACGGTCAATCTCAACTATGCATGGCCCCATTACCAACCCTGGGGCACACCTAGGTCAAACATTCGGCGTGGGGATACGCGTCGGCCTATGCCGCGCCATTTCTAGTTTTAATTTTAAATCTTGACAAAAACCTTTTGTTTTGATATAAAAGTCATTTCATACCATTCTAAGATATTGGATGGCAGCGGTACGGCTTTCACATATGGAACTGGGTCTTTCATGATACGCATGTAATCCTGCCGCAGCCGTGCAGTGGCTGTTGTGTTCACACGTTTGGACATCTGAAAGTTTTAGACATTATGACAAGGGTTGTTTTTCAACATGAAAACAGACTATAATATCAGTTATCAGATACTGGTTGGCTCAATGAAATTTTGGGCCAGCGCTAGCCCTGGTTATCCATTTGCAATAATGCAACTCCCAAGTACTGACCCTCCGGGTCATTGGGAGTTGCAACTGGTAAAGGCTTTATTCATGTTAACTCGCTTCCTTGAATCCATGCAGCACATTAATTGGTTATATGAGCCACATAAAATCTTTTCTGGCATAAATAAACAAAACAAGGCTTGTCACTGTAGGATGACATATGCCCCCTTTTTCACATTTTTCGAAACTTAAACGCAAAACCTAAACGCAAAGTGTGACGGAATTTCAGACGGACAGTGCGATCACTATATGCCACCCTAGCGGAGGCATAAAAATAGCATAAATATATCCCCAGTGTGCACATTAAAACATCATGTTTGCTTGGTGTGCTTACAGAATAATTATATTAAACTAAGTTCAAACTTGTCAACAGTTCCTGAAAATGTCTATGTTTTTACAATGGAAAACGCCAAGATATTCCGAATTTGAAATATGTTAGTTTATCTAACCAAAAGAAAAATTGCAACAATTTTTTGCATGCAGTGTATTAACACCATGTACCAATAAACCAAAAGCAATGATAACACTGTCATAAGAATGGGTCCATATTCAAATAACACTGTTTTTGTTAATCATGTACACTTAACTTCCAACTGCCAACATCAGACACTAAGGTGAAAACATTAGTCATTAGTGCAGTGTAACCTTATTCTTTTATTTGCTATAATGGTCAATTCAAAACTTCAATTTTCAGTTTGATAACTGTTTGTTTTCAAGTTTTTGTTTTGAGAAGTTCTCCACAAAAGCCATGAAATTTTATGTTGATGGTAACAGGTATTTTGTTTGTTATGATGTATAAGGTTGATTGAACTGGCTTTTAAAAACATATGTGGGACAATTTTTTTACATGGTTTTTGCCTTTACCAGGAAGAACTTTTAGCTGTAGGTATGTATCGTAGGATTCCTTTATATTCAGTGTCCCCTGATATCGATCAATTTGTTTACATTTAGAAGGAGGCTCTTGTGATGACTTCACACGCATGCACTTGAGTATTTTATTTCACTAACATAACTACGCTTGAAAAAAAAATCAAAACACAACCAAAATGGGGAAAAACAAGTATAATTGCATTTTAAAATCTTACTTCAACTAAAATAATCCAAATTTATTCATATTCCGTACGTCTTAATGGTCCTCTTCATCAAATTTCCACATAAATTGCAAAGTGAAGCTGACGACTGCACTACTGTAGCACAGTAACACAACACTTAAAAAATTGCTTTCACTTTCTCTTGATTTTCAAAAAATGTTGCATGAAATCATCCTAGATTCTAGCATAAGAGCAATGCGCGCACATTGAGTCAGGCGATATACGCGTTTTCAGTGGGAATACCCCTGTTCCGATTGGATGTTTATTATATCAAATCTTTAAATAGTTCAGTGAATCATATTTTTAAGTTTCATCGGCCTAATGCCTATTGCATTCGAGCACTGTCCCTTTCCGGTGTGACGTCTCGATACAAGATAAACATACGCGTAGTGGCTCTTATTGTGGGTATGTATGGAACAATAGCCTTAGCGTGGTTAAACAGGCTGTAGATAAACAATTTTGACATGGATTTAACAGGAATTAAATAAATCTTTGAAGCTTAACCCATTCCCACTCAGAAGCAAAGTAAAAATGGCTTTATGCACAAAGCATAAAGCCAGAACAGCCTGCGAGTTACTGGCAGTCTGTTCAGGTGTTATGCTGTTTGCTGCTCATCAGTATCTTACGGTTGGAAATGAGGATTTTAAAACTTGAATCAGGTACATGTAAGAAGGGTCTTTGCTTTTTAATTTAATTTGCTTTTCTTAAGGACTACAAATGCGTCGAAGTGCATATCTGAGTGGTAATTCTGAAATTATTTAAATCGTTTACTTAACAGCTCGATACACGGTAACCAGAGGATAAAAAGCATTCGAGAAGAACTAATCAAGCTAATGAATTAAGTCATCTTAATAATGTCAACCACTTTAGGGATAAACAATTGAAAAATTTCCAGAATGTGCTTATCTTGTGATGTACAAATGAAGCTTATCAATGCAATTGATACTTTAAACATGAATGTTTAAAGCTCTCATAACTTTAACAGGTCAAGACACAAGTTAAACTTAAAGCACTGCCAGTGCCACTTCCTCACACTCACAGCGTCAGCGGCTCGTGGACTTTTAACAAGATTTCAAACAGTAAACTTACCGCTGGATGATAAACTAAAATTCTAGGCGAAAGACGGTCACATATTATTTTTTCCAAAACCACAGAATCGAAAATGTTGAGATTCGTTTAATAGTCGAACATATTGTTGAGTTTTGATAAATGATGTTAAATGTTGTGAAGGTGGGCGAATAAAAACATCGACATCGACTTGCGTGAACGACAACTCTGTTGTTGTTGGACAACTTATTAAAATCATCGTATTGTTAACGACCAGCTCATTGTTGTATTGTAAGAACCTTTTTAATATTTTGTGCATGATTTGATAATCATTTTTTTCTTTGTAACTTATATTTTGATTACAGGATACGTCATTTTATCTATAAAAAAAAATCGTTAATTGCAACTTGCAAGAAACCGGATAGATATTTCGGATAGGCTATCTTCCATTAAGGTCGAACCCCTTCTGAGGACATAGTTGCTACAAACCAGTAAAAAAATGTAAGAGTCTACACGTACCAGTATACTTTAAATGTTATTTTCCTGGAAATGTTTCATATTTAACTCTTGCATATTTTTTTATTATTTTACAGAAATTGCCATCTTCAGTGAATAACATGATATTTCGAACAAGAAGATTTTCTAGAAACCTTTTTATTTTTGGCATATGCGCATGTGCTTTATGGATATTTGCAAGGTCTGTGTTTCAATGTCAATCTAGTCAAAATGATAGTCCAAGCAATGAAGACAATGTTAATAAAGACTATCACTTTTCCACAAATTTACTAATAGTTGTGATATCAGCTCCAGGTCACAGAGAAGTTCGAGATGTGATCAGACAAACCTGGGCTTCAAAACCCCCTTTGGAAGTAAAGATACGCTTTGTTGTTGGTGTAAAACACTTACCTTTAAATGTAGAGACGGATTTGAAAAATGAGCAGCAGCTTCATAATGATATTATTTCTCTGGACAAGTTTGAGGATTCATATAATGCTTTGACAATGAAACTTATAGAAATATTCAAATTTGTGATTCAGCATGTAAGATTTAATTTTTTAATGAAAGTCGATGAGGACAGTTTTGTTCGTGTTGATAAAGTCTCAAATGAGCTTTTATCCAAGCCCCAAGAGAGGTTGTATTGGGGATTCTTTGATGGGCGAGCACATGTGAAGAAATCTGGAAAGTGGGAAGAAAGGGACTATGTGTTATGTGACAGATATTTGCCTTATGCTTTAGGCGGAGGTTATGTGCTTTCAAAGGACTTAGTTACTTATGTGGCTGAAAACAGCCACTTATTTAGCATGTTTAAGAGTGAAGATGCTTCTTTAGGGACCTGGTTAGGTCCCTTGAACATTCACAGGATCCATGACACTAACTTTGATACGGAGTTTGTTTCTCGTGGATGTTACAACTCTTATATAGTCACTCATAAAAAGTCGCAGGACGATTTAAAAGAGTTGCACAATAACATGATCAAGTTAGGCCAGCTTTGTACGCAAGAAAAGAGGACTCGCTTGTCTTACCAGTATGACTGGGCAGTTTCTCCAACAAAATGCTGTGAACGAAAAGATCCTTCCATTCCTTAGGCGGTTTATTCCTTTGACATAAAGGGGTGTTAAATAATACTTCATCATCATCTCATCTTCCCCTGTGGTCCCATCTTGGACATAGGCCGCTGACCAGCTTCTTCCAAGCGTCTTGGTTCTGGGGGAGTCCTTCCATCTGTCCCCATATCTGCATCCAGGTCTAGGCGCCAGGCGTTTCAAAGCTGCCCTCTCCTCTTCTTCCCTTGGGGATGGTGAGAGATTGCCTTGTCCAATTGAAGCAGGCTTGCAAAGGTTGTGGCCTATCCATTGCCAACATCTCTGAAGGGTGTCTTCTTCAACAGGCTGCTGCTTCGTTCTTCTCCATAATTCTTCGTTGGAGATCTTGTCTGGCCAGCAGATCTCAAGGATCTTCCTGAGGCAGGTGTTGATGTAGGTGACGGTGTTGATGTCTATTGGGCTGGATCCCCAGATTTCCTGTCAAATGTTTCCTTTATTGTCAATATATACTCCTTTACAGTTTATATTTGTATATTATATATATGTTATATTTGTTATATATAATGGAAAAAATGATGTTCTTCACATTTAATGTTAGCAACTCAAAATCAGTAAACCATTATACATGTTCAGTACATGTAGTTATATACAGTACCATTATACATGTTCAGTACATGTAGTTATATACAGTACCATTATACATATTCAGTACATGTAGTTATATACAGTAATTAATGTGTTTTATATGATGTGCATCATTCTCAAACTGTTTTTGTTTAAATCAATTATAATATTTGATTTTACTTGTTATTTTGGTAATTTTCTACATATGCATTTTTGGTACTTACAATTGTATACCCTATAAAGTATGCCACTTTGTCGATCTGATAATTGCTGCATAAAACATAACTTCATTGTTTCAACTTCAAGTTAAGTTTCATGTGATCAAATGAGGACTTAATAAATAGAGAAAACATGCATTTTAGTCGATCACCGACAAATATTTTGTTGCTTGTTGAAATATTTGTTAACAGTAAAAAGGTTGAAATATACTGTTTAATGTCCTGATTAAAACAATGTAAACAATCATGTTATTGTAATTGAATTTCTCTAAACTCTATTTGTATAACGAATGTCCTGCCATGCAGTCTATATAGTTGTAAACATGATGACCGGACTACCGATTAAAATGTATTTATTAATATATTGCATATAAAAGGAGAACAATCCCCACGAGCATCACAGACTCATAAGAACAAATAATGTATGTCAAGGCGCAATTCACTGTCCGCCCCGAGTTTTAAAGCCCACTTGTTCGAGCCCGTGCTTGAGCGCCCGCAGAACGAGACGCACGTTGTCTGGTGTGCAGTTGTAACCCATAAGCCCTATGCGCCACATCTTGCCCGCCATAGCGCCCAGACCGCCCGAGATTTCCACGCGGTAACTGCAATAACACAGAGTATTGGAAAACATTGGTGATATAATTTTCCAAAACAGTCGATAATCTACAGTTTTAAACATGCTCAGCACGAGATTGGTACCATGTCCGTGTCTTATTTTATGTCATGTGATTTAAACTGTGCTGTGTGGTTGACGCATATAATGCATACAGTGGAAAATGGCGTGTTGGATATGGTGTCCGCCTTGCGATCGGAAAGCTCCTGGGTTAGATCGGAGAGCGTTTTTAATATCTTTCTTAAGACAAAAGTATTGGTTCTTCCCGGGAAATGGACTCGAGGTTTTAAATGCAATCGAACTCAGATAAATAGATTCACACATATACAGCAATTCTTACATTTAGCAAACTATCCGAAACGTAAATTTGTAAGCGCTAAAATTAGTTACAATAGTTGTTCCATTTCAAATGTAGGAAATCATTAGTTTTAATATGGACAATCTTTCTGATTCAATGCGAATATTTTCCTGTGTACGCCTTACTCCTTCATAGCGAGGTCTGACACCTGTTTCCAGTTCACTCCTTCCGGTACGCGCACACCCGTGATGCACGGCAATCGTGTCGCCTGCAAGATCACGTGCATAGTGTGTACCATGAATTGCAACCATTAAAAATAAACAGGGGGAAATATTCGTATATACTAGGCCAAATAAAAAAATAGGTCCGTTTCCGGTCGCCCGACCGTGTCTCCAGAATCGGCGCCGACCCTCAACTTGTTATTGGGGTCGCCAACAAAAAATAAAAAATGTGTTCATTTTCGGGTTTTTTCGGTTCATTTCTCCATTCTAGTACCAGAATGACAAAAAAAAAAAAAATCCCTACCTACCGACCCTGTTTTTTTTCCAAGGAGACCGGAAACGGACCTATTTTTTTTTTGGCCCTTCTAGTATAATACATTAAAAGGATTACCAATAGATAAACATAAATGTCAGTATATATTGTTCTATAAGTGACCTAACAATACCAATTAACATCTCGCCGCCTGTCAATCAATCTATCCTCTAAACAGCGATCGACCATCGCGTTCGATAAATCGGGGAGCCCGTTGCTATTGGTTAGTCCGCCATTTTCTGCGACAAACTAAATGTCGAGGTTCGCAATACTTTTCAGCGATTTTCGTTTATTTTCTTAAAAAAAAATGTCAATTAAACATGATTTATCGGTTCCAATAAGGTTCATGTAACTCAGACAGTCGGTATGCAGAATGGCCCGTTGGAGGTGTTGAATCTATACCATTTCCAGCTCCGAAACATTAGCTCGACGTGTCCGAGTGGCAGCTTCAGTACAATATAGAGAATTACCAATATGCCCGTTATAGTCTTATATGGAACGTTATTTTATTTCAGAAAATGACCACACTATTTTTGTGTAGCATTTCCCATTATACAGATTGATAAATGTCATACAAGCAATGTTAAGTATGAATTATATATCACGTTTATATGTAATAACATGAGGAATTTCGGTACCCGCTCAGCGCAAGTTACCGAAATTTCCGTTATAACTCGCTATATTGTCTCAGACAGAAGCAAAGAAATGTTGTGTTAATATTTTCATGAATAACATCGATACTTGCAGTTTTATATACCACCATTACACCTAGTAACTTGGTGGATATCGGTAACCGCAGCGAGCGTCTGCGAATGGCAGCCTCAATTTGTAGCATTACCGAAATCCCCGTAATGGAACGTAAATTTATTTCAGAAAACGACCAAACTGATTTGATGTGTTCCACTTCCCATTATTATGATTGATAAGAGAAACGTATTATTATATATGTTTAATATTATTTATATCAGCTGTGTATGTAATAATATGGGGGATTTCGGTACCCGCTATGCGTCGGAAAGCGTGTTTAACGTACCAAAATCCCAGTAATAAATCGCTAGTTTGTAATACACGTACAAACAATGTTTAGTAAATATTTTCGCATTTTTTTCTCGATAAAACCATCACTATAATAACACCATTATACGTGGTAACTTGGGGATTTCGGTACCCGCGCAAGCGTCTGAGAGCGTGTTTAAATTAAAGAAATTCCCGCTAATATTATTTAAAAACTAATAGTTTTTGAATTTGCACAATAAATTAATGATACAAAACCCTTTGCAAGTGTAATAAGGAATAAAACAAATGTTCATCAAAATCATCAGAAATATCGCGTAATCTATAAGCATCGACGCCACTTTGGTGTCAGCTTGTCGAGGTTTTTTAACCGCAAGGTCACGTGATTCAGTTGGCGGAACGATCGTCTTTCAGGCGAGATGTTAATTGTTCTAGGCTATCCAAGATCACCATCCAGGATGCAAATTCGTGTAATTAATATAACAATACTATGTTAAAACAAACGTTATGCCTAATACCTTGTCTTTGACCAACAGCTCTAATCCTAATTCTTCAATTCCACCGTGTAACATTTTGGCGCATGAGCTGTGAATTTCCCAGCTCTTCTCCAACCCCTGAGAACAGAAGTTCGATGTATAGTATGTAATTCAATAAATATACCTATACAAAACGTCAGTGTACAGTATAATTAATGCTTAAGAACTAGTTATGTGAGTCGATATAAATACAAATTAGCATCGCTCTGGGAAAACGGGCTTTAATGCATGTGCGGAAAGTGTCGTCCCTGATTAGCCTGTGCAGTCCGCATAGGCTAATCAGGGATGAAACTTTCCACATAAACTGGATTTTCGCTGAGAAGAGACTAACTTTAAACAAAAAATACAATAAAAGCGTTAAGTGTTGTCCACGATTAGCCTGTGCGGACTGCACATTATAAAGAGATGTCCACGATTAGCCTGTGCGGACTGCACATAATAAAGAGATGCCGATGCTCGTGCAGACTCATCTGAGTTTGCGAACATAACATGAATTGACACGTAAAATGTGAGGAATATCAAGCGGTATCCATTACCACGTCTGCCAGTCTGGCCAATCCTTCCCGGATGGCGTACACGCTGCTGATAGGACCCGTGTGGTGGTACCTGCAGGGGAGAACACAGCTACATGGAATTAGCGATATACGACATATAGCATCAACATTAAACACAACTTTAAGTAAATGCTGCCACGAATTCGACCAGAAACGCACATACGTTCTTGGCACCACTGCCTCCAATTACAATTGAATACAACAACCACTTTACTACTGAACGATGTTTGCCGCTACCTGCTTCACAATAACACACGAATTGCAAGTTTTCAAACACGACGGTTTCTTACCTGCGAGCCTCCCCGTCACAACCCCAGTAGTTAGCCAGATGGTTCATGTCGAAGTAGTAGGACCGCGGGGGACGCGCCCGGGACTGAACCTTCTGTCTGAAATCAACAGCTTCGTATAAACCAGTGTAGGGAATACTCGCATTTTAGAAACACGTCACGAAGGAATCAACATAAATTGCATGACTACAATTGATATTGGATATTTATTGTACGTACATGACTGTTTTGTTTTTATGATTATGGTTATAATAATAAAAAAGGTACATGCCTCGCTCGGTCAGAAAATGAAATAGGACTGGCTCCCGGCGGTGCGCTTAACACTTTTTGGGCACCAGTGTAACAGACGTCAATACCTAGAAACATCAGACCATTTAAAACAGCCGTTTCGAAGCGTACATTACATGGCAGTTACATATAACTGTATGATCACTAGAAGTTGTGTAAATGATTTTTACAAATACAAAATCCGTAAAATTCATTTAAGTAGCGACGCTAAAAGCAGTGACCGCAGTGCGCATTTGAGTCCTACCCCAGGCATCCATGAACAGCGGGACGCCACCCATGGCCGCTACCGAGTCCACCAAGAGCAGACAGGAGTGTCTGCAGAATCAGAAAGCACGTGTTTTCAGCGTGAACATATGAGTTGCGTTCTGGGAAAACTGGGCTTAATGCATGTGCGTAAAGTGTCATTCCAGATTAGCCTGTGCAGTCCGCTCATAATGATGTGATGAAAAAACTCAAACCAATAACTTTACCTATTGATTGTTTTCTTTCTTAATGTTTTATCGCTTATTGACCCACGCTTTTTTTAATTTGTTTAGTTTAAGGAACAAATTAACTGATGTAATACGCAAATTTTGATTCCTAGCAATTTGTTCGAATTTTTTATTTCATATTTAACGTCATAATAAGAATTACCGGACTATTAAGTATGTGGTGCGTTAGAACGTTTGTCAAGTGAATAACATCATACACGAGGTGTAAAAATAGCGACCACGTACTTGTGACAAAGATCACCGATGCCCGGAAGGGGTTGCACCGTGGTTCCGCTAGATTCCCCGTGCGTTACGAACAGCAGCCTCGGTTTGTGCTCCGTCAAACCCTGAAGAAAGATTGTGGGTAACGTTGTTCTTGCCGTACAGGTTCTTGTGAGCTCTGTACCTTTCTCAACTAATAGACGCTTAATATATTTTAATGATGTGAGGAATTTGTAACAATGTATGTGTGCCTCTCACCTTTTCGATTTCGTCCAGAGAGAACACTGTGCCCATGGGCTTCTGGAGCTTGACCACCACGCCTCCTGTCAAATCAACCAACATTCAAACCAAACCAGTATATTACGAAGTGCATGCAATGTAATTAAATGCATTATTGATTGCTATGGTTCAAACATATAAGTATACATGCGCATGTTTTTTCTAAAGTTTTCGTTATATTCTTACCCAAAAAGTGCATTTAGTTGTATATTGTGTATCAAGCAACCGTGTCTCTGTACCACATCCCAGTTACAAACCTTGTTTCTGTGCTATGTTCTCCGTAACGTACCTTGTCTGTGCGCCATCTCTGCAAAGCGCTGTCCCCAAAGTCCGTTCTCACAGACCAGCACCACGTCTCCATCCTCTACGAGATTGGTGGCAGCGGCTTCCATCGCACCGTGACCTGTCGAGTCACGAGGAACAAGTTCTTAAACAATCTAGATGGTCATAACCGATGTCCCTTTTTTCGGACACTCGGAATGTGATTACACGCGTTTAAAATATTGATTGACGTTTTCCGACAGAGTTCACAAAACGGTTGTTTACCGCATTGTATGGTAATTTATTAACGTGTTCACTGATGTCCTCGCACCGCGGTGATCAAATATGCGAGTGTACCTGTGGCGGAGACGCACAGCGTCCACTGGTTTCCGGTCTGAAAGGCGTACTGGATCCCGGCTTTCACCTCGTCCATGATCTGAAACCGTCGGCGACAAAAAATAGAAGGCGTAATCAATGACATTAAAATGTAAACTGTAATACATAAATTCGACAAGGAGTTATATTAATTGCACGGTCGTCAATCTCGGGCGCCACCTCTTTTTGGAGATGCGTTGATACACGAGCCAACTATTCCTCCGAGGTGGTGCTAAGGACCGGAAAAATTATCAAAAATCTAGAAGGTGAGGTGTGCTAAGGACCGGACAAATTATCAGAAATCTAGAAGGTAAGTAGGTTCTGTATGTTTGGTCAACATATTTTTCCGTATCTGAAAAATCTGGCACTGTGATTCAGCAAAGATTCTGACGAACACAAGGACGGACCGGAGTCCTATCCGGTTACATCGGTAGGGGTCTGATAAGCGTTTGGATAATGGCATAACACTAACCGTGTCAAGCATGAGAATATTTGTTTAACCATTGACTATCTAATTTGAAAAACGTAACGGTTAAATCGAATTTTTGAAGAAAATTTGGTATTTAGTATTGTGTCAATTTTACAAATTTCGGGTATATATCTTACCTCTTGTCTTTTTCATTTTAACAGAGTCGGCGGATTTTTTATTTACATATTTATAACTGGGGTTTTGAATGGAACGTGTGGATGTTCAGTGTTTTGGGGAATACGTTTTTACGTTGAAGAATAATGAAACAAAAAAGGAACATTATCTAAGAAATTTAGGTTAAATGGGATACGACTTTTAAACTATATATCGTGCACTGGCACCACCTCCTGTTCTCAGTGCCACCCCTTGGCATTTGTTCCATCTCTTTAGTGAAAATGCAAAAACATGTAGTAAATGGACTATAAATCAGTGTTGTTTATGTGCCAATTTGTATATTTTAAAAGCAACTGTTCGATGTCATTACTTATATAAGTGTTGAAAATCTGCTGTTCACACAAGCAAAATCATCGAATAACTGATTTAAATTCCACCATGTCACAACTTATAAAGATCCTCACGTTTCCAAATATTTGTTTGAATGTTTCTGCGTATTTGTGGTTTAATTCATCTTTGCTAAATCGCACTAAATTATCCATTATTTAAAATAGGCGATATGTTTTGATAAAATCATATACAGCTTATTCACCCTCTAGATATCCGCAACATTTTCAACAACATTTCCGATCCTTAGCTACACCACGGAAGTATAATTGGCTCGTTAATTAATGCATCTCAAAAAAGTATTACTCGCTGTGTATTGGCTTACATAAGAACAGAAATACGTTGGAGCCACTTAGGGAACACAACGTCTCTTGCGGTCTTTATTTCAAAGCATTTTCAGTAAAATTGACAAAAGTACCAAAACGTGTGTGTTCTTTATGGCTGCTAATGTTCAAGAACCGTCAATGATAAGCCGGAGCCCCGTAAAATTACCTATTCTGAACAACAGTAGATACAAATAGGCATACCCGTAGTATATGTAAATTAATTCATCTTTTTACTCCACTATTGACAGTTGCCTTTTACGGAGACGTGTATACACACATACCTGCGTGAATTCCGGATGTAGATGGCCCAACATGGGCAGGGCGCTGGCATTAAGGACCCGGGGCGGGCAGTTGGAGGGGCCGGGTCCCATCAGGGTCTTCAACGGGAAGTTCATGGGCTTCGTGAGACTGTCCGGGGGCGCCGAGACAGGTATGGTGGACATGCTCCTCCCTTCATTGCCGCTGCCGACAATCGCTATAGAAACGGGGTATGCATATTTCAACTTCTCGTTGTAAAATCCGTAGTGTATTTATGTTTTTGTTATTAAAAACATTTAATATTTTCAATTGTTCATGTCATTTCACATTTTGATTTCGTAATAACCAAGGCATTGGGGCTGCATAATTTGTATAGAAAATGACAAAATATCCAATAATCAATAGTGTCATTCTCTTTTTAGGCAAATCAGAGACACACCATGTTTGTATATTTTTAAGTTAACAATTCAGTTATCACTATATTTAGTCGTAAGATCTTCGTTAAGACGGGACCCATAGACTAAGGGACTTACATAACAACATGCAATTGGATGTTTCTTCGCATTAGTTTTACTATTTGTTACTAGCATAACTATTGTGCCACAGATTTGACAAGTGCTTGTTTTTACTTATTTCGTTTCCACGACTTAGGAACTCGTTACCACGATATAGTAAGTCCGAAAAAAAAACTTACTGTTCGTAAATGCGTTTATTATGAAATACAGTTGTACATGTTTAATGTAGTAACGCGTTTGTATTTTATGAGTAATAATCGACGTATATAAATATTTTAGCTACCTTCCGGGTTGGTTCCTGACATTCTGTGCAGTAAACGAGCAGTTCTTAGCAGTGTTCTTGTGATGGTGGCCATCTGTTATAGGCATATATAGGTGCACATTCAACATAATTTATTATATAGGTGCATATTAAACATATATAGGTGCACATTAAACATATATATATGTGCACATTAAACATGTATACATATCAGATAAGCACTGATTAATGCATCTTCATGTCGAATTCTATGTTCAATGTAACGTAACTAATGTCAACGCATAACTGTATTATTACGGTAATAATAGGCGCTTTTATATTCAATGCATTTATATAAAAATAACAGAAGCAATAACAAATTTCACATATAGATCAGATATAACCCTGTTTCACTATCATTAATTTTACAATTGAACAGTTTATGTTTGTGTGTGTGTGTGTGTATGTCACATTTCAATAACGTGAAAAGTCAATACAAAGTATAGCAACTATTTATATAAATTGTATTCATTATTTTTACGTTTAATTATTTTTCAAACGCCACTCACACAACGCTTCCCACAACTCCAATACTTTCAACTATGCGCCATTATATCGGTACATTGCCTTTCCTGATATGCGCGCATTACATTATCCGTTAAAGGGACATCTATAGGCCCATATACATTTCTTTTACGGAATGAACTACGTACTGTATACTCAATATTTTGGAATAAAAATAGATGTTGGCTAACATGATACGGTTGTCAAATTTTATATTTGGAGCAAAGCTAAATCTAATAAAATTTATGTTTCCATCTGCAAACGGACATATGATACCAAATCTTAATCGCGGAATGATGCTTACATTATTGTATCTTATATAGGAATATTACGCAAATACGTCAGTTTTACCCAAACTCATCAAACTAAGGTTTCATTAATATTAATAAATTACTTAAACACACTACCCCTTCTGTTAGAAATCACAACGCTGCTCACCACTGGGATTATATATATGATTTTCATTTTCTTGGTTGTAATGTTTCCGTACGAATGGACGTCGGGCAGTCGCAATTTGACAGCGTCTAAGAGAGCAGCTTTAAGAGCATTATCAGGTCAGGTCACGGGGGTAAACACATCGAGTAGTCCTAAGATACGTTATCATCCGATATGTGCACCAAATTATGTGCTGTATGGTAGAAAAGTTAAATCACATTTCGGTCGCTATTAAATACGATACCATCGAAAAACATGTACAAGTATTTACCTTTCACGAGATTCATATAGCATTCGTCCTTCAAACAATAGGCATTTAATATATAGAGTCCATTACGACTTACCTTCAGTGATCACGTATCCCGGCGTTTAATTACACAAGCTTTAAAATTGGGAACCGGCTACAAATGTAAACAGAAATGGTTTTATACAAACTAGGTATGTACAATATCCACATGTAGCATTTATGCACGATGGTTTTCATGCATATCAGTGTCGTGAATTAATATGGATACAATTACATTTTTACTTAACTCCTTCAAAGTTAAAGCAATATATATATATATATATATATA
>VMBQ01002446.1:16553-44610 GCA_007657795.1 Dreissena rostriformis | reverse complement strand
ATATATGCTCACTTTCGAATAAACACACACAACGAAGTCACTTACTGAGTACAGTGCTTCGCACGAAGATACGTGACGCGAAGATGCGTGACGCAGGTTACATATAATCGCCACTGCGTGGATCCTGCTTACTGACATCGATATAATGTTTTATGTGTTCTGCCAAGTTTAAACTTCTTTTTAGTTCCTTGCATTCTCACAAACTATTCTGCTTTTAATAATGCTTCTTAATGCTCATTTTGAAGAAGAAGTAAAACAAACTCCCGAGGTTTTATAAAATTTGAAACGAAGCGACGTGAGTCAATATTGCGACCTCAAAATATGTGTACTTACCGTACATGATTAACATTTAATTAAAACAAAAATCGTACTGAATAGTTAAGATATAGGGGACTGTTGAGATGGTTCGACTTAATTCGCCCAAAAATAATGTTATCTAGACCAGGTCTATAGGTCTCAACTTAAATCAAAATAAAGGGTGCTCGGGTGAGGAAGAGTTGGGTAGACTGGCACAGACACAGCCAGAAAGCTGTGGCAGACAAAGCAGTTCCAGACAGTATCAGAGGGCGTTCCCTCAAACCAGGTGTTTCCAGATGAAGGTTACTTAGGGTCAGGGGAATTAATGGCACAAGGTCAAATTAGTAGGCAGTAGGCGGTTATTTGATGTCTCTATTGAAATTGAAAGTCCATAATTGGTAAAGACCGTAAAGTTTGGCGGATTGGTGAACGCTTCATTATAAGTGCTGACAAATATTGTCAAGCTGATGTTTTTCATATTTCTTTAATGGGTTATTTCATGAAGAGTTTTGGATGTTTTAGAGTAATTAGAAAAAAAACTGAGTATAACTTTAACGCCTTATGTGATATTTATTGCTTTACATTTCATGACATAGTAAGTAAAGTACCGTTAAGTGGAAACGATCTTATATCGTTCAATGTTTAAAAGGTTATCTGTCTCCATTATCACTTCCTATTGCATGATCATGGATAGAACCAAAAAAAAATATTGCGCGTGAAATGATCGACGGCATAATTAAACTTCGGTTTATATTATTTTAAGGAATTATTCAAATATGAAATCTTGACAAATGAATGATTGAGTAGAGTGGTAATTTTACGGCCACTCGATGAATAACCTGCATGCAAGCTAGAGTATGCATAGAATTTGTTCTACAAAGCATAAACTTATATCGCACTTCTTTGTTGACCTGAACGCACTTACAGCTGCACGCACAGAAGAGAATACTCAATTATAGCAATTTCGCTAAATTACATCTTAATGAAAAAATCAGAGGTCTGTTAAAAACATATATTTAGAGAGAGGATATGTATTGGTTTTGTTAGATAATCGATTTTAATTCGCGAGTGATCATAGAAAATACGTATTGTCTATGATTACTAGCTAATAAAATTCGATAATTTGCACTGTTTTATTGTGAAATGGCGTCGTTTTTTATGTTATGGCGTTATTATTCCCGCGAAATGCTCCAATTGGACCCTTTTAAAATATAAACCATCGATGGGTAAAGCATTAAATAAAAAGAAAGTTTGTTGATTTTTGTAGATTATCCATTTTCGACTCGTTTTTCAAGAACATACATATTTTCACTATTGGACACCACCAGCGATAATATCAATGTCTCTGATTACCGTTACTTATTAATTAAAGTCGATAATCTACCAAAGGCAAAACCAACGAATATTCTTTGTGTATAAAATCTTATTTTAAATGTCGTATGCACATGAGCTAGCTCATGGTTTTCAGTTGATCTTTATCGGCCATATTAAGTGTATTTTTAATCCAATAACGATTCTCAAAACAAAAACAAAAAAAAAACAACAAAAAAACAACAACAAAAAACATAAAAAGAAGACTTTTCTTTTCATATTCGGTCTTTTTATTTATATCCGGGGATATAAGTCATATTCTGTATTTAGTCATACCATAACCATCATTAGCAAACCGAAAGTAGTAGCAACACATATTATCCCTCCTGAGTCCTGATACCACTTCCGAATGAGGTAAGCAATAACCAAATGTTTTTAACTTCCAGAGTAATTTCGCCGTGAAAGACTACTAAATATCAAAATGGTGTGATCATTATTGGTTTTCTTAATATTTTTGTGTACAAATCCGTAAAAAATGTTTTTTTAAGATCAAATTAAAAAAGTAAGAATCTTTTCTTGTAAAGGCTGTATTACACTAATATGAGTCATTTGATATAGTTGTTATGCCCCCTTTTTCGAAGAAGAGGGGGTATATTGTTTTTGGCCTGTCTGTCTGTCATTCTGTCCCAAAACTTTAACCAAAACTTTAACCTTCGTTTAAGTTTGGTCATAACTTTTGCAATATTGAAGAAAGCTACTCGATATTTGGCATGCATGTGCATCTCATGGAGCTTCACATTTTAAGTGGTGAAAAGTCAAGGTCATCCTTCAAGGTCAAAGGTCAAAAACAAAATCCAAGGGAAGTAATAAGCTTTAAAGGGAGATAATTTCTATACCTGCCAAATGATTAATAAAAATTTTATTTCAAAGCGGCGTAGTAGGGGGCATTGTGTTTCTGACCAACACTTCTCTTGTCATAAACTTGCAACATATTAGGTCATGTGGCGTCAGCGGGTATTCTTTGTCATTAATATTATTTTTTTACAAGGTCTATTTTTAAATTGGTGATGAGGACTTTAGTGACTGTAAACAATTGTGAAAAGGCCATAGTCAGCATCTAGTCAGTCATGTAAAAATACAGTTATAGTAATATAAAAAAAATCAATCAGTTTATTAAACAGTTCTGTATCTGCTTTATCATTGCAACCATAAAGGTATGAGTTTATGAGTTATTAGTTAAATGCTTTGTACAAATTTCAGTGAAACCATGCAGATGTGAGCTGCCATTTCGAGCGTCTCTCATTGATTAGTAAACAAAGTGAATCCCTTACCATGGATCCGAAACATAGAGACATTTTAAAGAAAAACAGGACAAGACTTGTTACTGATATCACAGATTTGGAATCTGTCTTGGATGACCTGATGACAGATAAGATCATTACTGACAGTATGAATCAAGACATTATGGTAAATCTATTTCTTAGACCCAATTTTTCCACTTAAAACTTAGTATCTGTCTTCGTCATTAACTACAGTATCAAGGTCGCTGTTGTCAGAACGCACACAATTTTGACATATGTATGCTCCTTTTTTAAATAACTTCAAAAAATAATGTCAATTGAGCTGCTTTGTCTGTACACAAATGTTCTGACTGCAATACTTTGAAAAGTCAAATACCGTGTCCTAAAAGAGCTCTTATTGATTTTTTTATTTCTAAGATGTAAACTCGCGTTTTTAGTCTCCTTCCACTCCAGTGTTAAAGGAGGGAACTAAAGACTTGCCCTACCTACGTCTATCATGTCTGTCTGTTCTTCTGCCTTGTTTACAGTAGCCATGTGAATATTCCAATAAAAAAATGACCAACATTTTTCAATGAATATCTTAATCTAAAATGTCTGCAGATTTTTCAAAAAATAAATTCACATAAAATAAAAGCATCACTTTTAAAACCTTAAAGACAAATCACATGTTTTGAAATTAAGATATTAGTGTTAATTTGGTAAAAAAAAATCAAGATGTGTAAAAGATAACATTCAAAGCCATATACATAACACCAAGAAGATGAACCAAATTATGGATTCAATATAACTGGTAGACTTCACCTGTTAATTTTTCCCCAAAATAATGATAAACATGTAAAGTGTCGTAAAGTGTAATATGTTGACAAGGCAGACCCCAGTTGAATGTATTCTATGTTAGAAATTCACTTTGGACTATTTTTGAGCTCAACATTCAAAAACAATGTTGTGTTTGTGATTAAGGCACAAAAGACTCCAAATGAAAAGGCGAGGAAGCTGCTGGACACTCTTGTTCAACGAGGACCGAAGGCTTTCCGTAGATTTTGTGAGGCCTTGTTGAAAACTCAACAAGAACATATAGTGGATCTGTTGGACCCAGAGTTCTTTAAGAGCAGTGGATGCTCTGCTAAGCCTGCGTGTTCAGAGGCCACCTCAGCTGGCAGTGACTCCAGTCTAGAGAGACCCAAAGCTGAGCCCCCTAAACCCTCTTTTCCCCAGCCAGTTTCGGTGTCAATAGTGCCTGCAAAACAGAATGTGACAATGGGGCCTGATGCAAAAAAAGAGGACCATAGAAAAAATGATTTTCCAACTGCATCCACCTCAAAAGTTACACCAGTACAGCCGGTCCCAAGCATAGTTACGTCTGAAACAGAACCACGAAAGAACGAGAATTCAAACCAGTCTGTCCCACAAGATGCCAGTCTACCCAAGCCCAATATTTCTCCAGGTATTTTTCCACAAAGTGTAGTTATTATAAGAGGAATCAATTGTTTCAAAGGGAAAGTCAGCACAAAGGGTCATAGATAGCCCTATATCTAGGTTGATTCAGAATCTTCATAATACTAGTACTGGTTTAAGTATGCTGCCACCCACAAACTGTAGGTAATTTAAAAACAAAAAATATAGATCTAATACCAGTTTTAGGCAATCTTATGCTTAATAAAGTATTCAAATTTAGAATTTAAGGAAAAATATTTAGCAACAGCCATGTTACCATGATGAAAATGAAAATGTTTGTGTTAAGACACTAGTGTTCCTTGTTTTGTAATTTTTAGCTCCACTAGTCAGAGGCCGGCGGGGCTTATGTCATGGTCCTGTGTCCGTCGTGCGTGCGTCAGTGCGTGCGTTAACTTTTTATTTAAATCTTCTTCTCCTAACCTACAAGTCCAATTCTGATAAAACTTCTCACAAATGTTCCTGGGGTGAACTTCTTTCAAATTTGTTCAAATTATGCCCCTGGGGTAAAATTTGACCATGCCCCGGGGTCACAAAAATGAACATATGCTTATATAAAGCCTTTTTTGTGCAAACTTTAAAAATCTTCTTGTCCATAACCGTATGGCATAGGGCTACCAAATTTGGTATGTAGTAACATCTAAGACTAATAGTCCTCTACCAAGTTTGTTCAAATTAAGCCCCTGGGATCAAATTTGACCGTTCCCCAGGGGTTACAAAAATGAAAATATGCTTATATAAAGCCTATTTTGTGCAAACAAATCTTCTTGTCCATAACTGTAGTGCCTAGGGCTACCAAATTCGGTATGTAGTGACATCTTATAGTTCTCTACTTAGTTTGTTCAAATTATGCCGCTGGGGTAAAATTTGACCCTGCCCCGGGGGTCACAAAAATGAACATACGCTTAAATAAGGCCTATTTTGTGTGCAATCTTAAAAAGTCTTCTTGTCCATAACCTTATGGCATAGGGCTACCAAATTTGGTATATAGTGACATCTAATAGTCCTCTACCAAGTTTGTTCAAATTAAGCCCCTGAAATCAAATTTGACCGTTCCCCAGGGGTCACAAAATAGAACATATGCTTATATTGGGCCTATTTTGTGCAAACTTTAAAAATCTTCTTGTCCATAACCATTGGGCCTATTTCTACCAAATTTGGTATGTATTAAAATCTTAAAGTTCTCTACCAAGTTTTTTCAAATTATGCCCCTGGGGTCAAATTTGACCCTGCACCGGGGTCACAAAAATGAACATATGCTTAAATAAGGCCTATTTTGTGCAAACTTTAAAAATCTTCTTGTTTATAATTATAGAGCCTAGGGCTACTCAATTTGGTATGTAGTGACATCTAATAGTCCTCTACTAAATTTGTTCAAATTATTCCTCCTGGGCTCGAATTTGACCCTGCCTCGGGGGTCACAAAACTGAACCCTTCCAACTTTAAGCGCTCAGTGGGACGAGGGATAGAAAGAGAAATTCACATGCTTGAGTACATTTCAACCCATGCGCATTGCACGCTTTTTTTCGCATAAAAAACTGTGGAGCAATACAGGGCCATCATGGCCCTCTTGTTGATTTTGGGGTTACATGGGTTAAATATATTNCCGGGGGTCACAAAAATGAACATACGCTTAAATAAGGCCTATTTTGTGCAAACTTTAAAAATCTTCTTGTCCATAACCGTATGGCATAGGGCTACCAAATTTGGTATGTAGTGACATCTAATAGTCCTCTACCAAGTTTGTTCAAATTAAGCCCCTGGGATCAAATTTGACCGTTCCCCAGGGGTCACAAAATTGAACATATGCTTATATTGGGCCTATTTTGTGCAAACTTTAAAAATCTTCTTGTCCATAACCATTGGGCCTATTTCTACCAAATTTGGTATGTATTAAAATCTTAAAGTTCTCTACCAAGTTTTTTCAAATTATGCCCCTGGGGTCAAATTTGACCCTGCACCGGGGTCACAAAAATGAACATATGCTTAAATAAGGCCTATTTTGTGCAAACTTTAAAAATCTTCTTGTTTATAATTATAGAGCCTAGGGCTACTCAATTTGGTATGTAGTGACATCTAATAGTCCTCTACTAAATTTGTTCAAATTATTCCTCCTGGGCTCGAATTTGACCCTGCCTCGGGGGTCACAAAACTGAACCCTTCCAACTTTAAGCGCTCAGTGGGACGAGGGATAGAAAGAGAAATTCACATGCTTGAGTACATTTCAACCCATGCGCATTGCACGCTTTTTTTCGCATAAAAAACTGTGGAGCAATACAGGGCCATCATGGCCCTCTTGTTGATTTTGGGGTTACATGGGTTAAATATATTAGATATACAAATAGTTATTAATATCAAGAGGTGGGCGTGAAATTATTATTTCTTAAATCAAAACCTCAAGCGGATACAACAGTGTTCAATCCTTGTTTTAGACATAATGTAAAGCGAAACATGTTAAATTGTCTTAAAAATATTGTTCAGCATAATGAGAAGATAGATTTTTTATTTATATGATTTTACTAAAACAGCGCTTTAGTCTGTGGTGACAAAAAAGTGGCCTTAGGTGGTATGAACATTATTGTAATTACTGTTAAGATTATACACAGCATAAGTCCTATAATTTTTAAATTCTTACACAATTTTTTCAGGACAGGCTGAAGGGGAGCTGCCAGAAACAGCTGAAGGTGAAGTATATTTTATTTATATCATAGTCAGGCGGTATAGTAAACAGCTAAAGGTGAAGTATATTATATTTATATCATAGTCAGGCGGTATAGTAAACAGCTAAAGGTGAAGTATATTATATTTATATCATAGTCAGACGGTATAGTAAACCGCTTAAGGTGAAGTATATTATAATAATATCAAAGTCAGGCGGTATTGTAAAAAGTGCGTCAGGCGGTATAGTAAATAATGCGTCAGGCATTATAGTAAATAATGCGTCAGGCGGTATAGTAAATCATGCATCAGGCAGTATAGTAAATAATGCATCCGAGGACAGTGATGTCAAAAAACAGATGACTATTTGAAAGTCAAGCACTCGTCAACAGTGAATTTTATTTAATTAGAACTTTTCGTTTTACATTTTCACTTAAAAACTGCATTCTGATTGGATAATCCCTGCACATGATCTTTGTTTCATGTCCCGCTGAACTACAGAAGTATGCAAATTATTTCATAAATATTCATGACCATACTACTTTTTCATCAAGAAATAAACCTTATTAAAATTTTGCTGAAATGAGTATAAATTATTTTACTATCAGAAATGAAGTGAGATCATGTATAATAACATTGTGTATATGCCTGACCTGCATCTATTTATATGGATACGTATATTAAAAGGATATTTTGGAGGGTAAATGATGGTGTGTATCTTAAGATGATGTTACATGGTGGAATGTACTTCTGATGCTTCAAAAAAGAAATTAGGCTTTAAAGGACAATAACGCTAAACGGATTTGTGAAAAAATGTTGTACCTGATCATACTGAGCCTTGTTTTTGGGAAAACTGGGCTTAATGCATGTGCAGTCCGCACAGGCTATGAGGGACGGCACTTTCCGCTTTTATGGAATTTTTTGTTTAAAGGAAGTCTCTGTTTAGCAAAAATCCAGTTTAGGCAGAAAGGGTCGTCCCTGATAAGCCTGTGCAGACTGTACAGATGACACCTTACGCACATACATTAAGTCCTGTCTGGGACGACACCTTACGCACATACATTAAGTCCTGTTTTCCAAGAACACAGCTCATACTGTAGTGGCTCATTCTGGATTTTATTATTGTAGTATTTCTTTTTGTTGTTACATGTAGTTAGTTTGCTTGGTGAATGTAGAACATGCATATGTTACCTCTCTCTTGCAGACTGGCCAAAGGATCTGAACTTGAGATCAAATACAGAGTTTAAAGTTAAGAAACTTACTGGGAACATTGAAGATTTGAATGTAAGTTTTATTAGCATCTTAATTTCGCTAGCTTGCTCAGTTGGTAAAGCACTTAACCACAAATGCTAGTATTGTCGGTTCGATTCCTAGCTCTTCCACATTATTTGTGGGGGCATTGGTCATGATATCAATTCCACAGCCTTTCTCCCTCTACTTCTGATTCAAGAGGTGAAGTTGTCAGTTATTCACATATGTTCATATATGTGCACTTAACTCTGGTTAACTAGCTATTCCAGGAAAATGTGTATAGGTTAACTGACTTCTGTTATGTCACTAATTAAATATGACAAACAATCCAAATAAATAAACTAACTAACAAAACAAATTCTATGACCAGAAGTTTATATAAATTATGATTTGTTCCTATAAAAAGTTATTCACAACCTTACAATGTAAATGCAGTATTGCATGGCCTCATTCTAGGTAGTGTCTGCAGCAATGTATTTTAGTACCAAATAATAATGAGCAATGTTTCCATATTTGGTAGATCTATTACTAAAAGCCTTATACACTAGTAGGTAATTACATATTTAAGATCTGACACAAGTAGTAATTTCATTCCTAGTTAAACAAATTGTGGAATTTCGTTAGTAATTGAATCTTTTGGGAGCTTTATTAGCACATTTCCATTACAGTATGAGTTTAGTTATGCCCCCATTACCATTGGTAATATGTAGGAGTCACTTTGTCGGTCGGTCTGTCTGTCTGTCCCGCTTGTCCGGGCCATAACTATGTCGTTCATCAAGGGATTTTGAAATCATTTGGCACATATGTTCACCATCATTGGACAGTGTGTCGCGCGAAAGAATTACGTCAATATCTCAAAGGTCAAGGTCACACATGAGTTCAAAGGTAAAAAATAGCCATAGTTGAGCTTGTCCAGGCCATTACTATGTCGTTCATTGTGGGATTTTGAAATCAATTGGCACATTTGTTAACCATTATTGGACGGTGTGTTGCGCGATAAAATTACGTCGATATCTCCAAGGTCAAGGTCACACTTTGAGTTCAAAGGTCAAAAATGGCCATAAATAAGCTTGTCTGGGCCATAACTATGTCATTCATTGTGAGATTTTAATATTACTCTCCACATTAATTTTGTTCACAGGCATTGGATGGCGTATCATGCCAAAGAATTCAAGATTTCAAAGGTCAAAATGGCCATAAATGATAATGGCATAATAATTCTTAAAAATTGCCATAAATAAGCTTCTCTTGTTTTGTGAGACAGCATGCAAAATATTCTGTGTCAATGCAGCATGTGGGGGTATACGTCACATCAGTGACAAAGCTCTAGTTTAATAGAGTATTGGGTAGTATCAGATCTTTTTTATGCCCGATTGTTTTGGAAGGTATAAAGTTTTCATGTTCATTGTCTGTCCTTCTGTCTGTTACAAGTATAGTTAAATTATAAACTTAAGTGATGTTATTTGAAGTTGCAAACTTCAATTTATCAAAATAAAACTGTGAGATTGGTCAGGCAAAGAAAAGATATCCAATGAAAATGCTCAAAACTTCATCACAAACATGTTTTAGATAGAAATGATATGTCTAAGATCAAGGGCACAAAACTGAGGAATAAAAGATCACTCTGCATGAAAATTGTGTCTTGCGCATCTACACCTCAGGTTTATGACACATTAAAAGTTTCAATTGAAGAAATGAGGTAGTAGTTCGCCCCACAAAATGAGAACATTTTATACTTCTGCAATTAAAGTAGCATGGTTGCCATTACTAAGTGAAAGCATTGCGGGGGTATCAGTCATGTTTGTGACAAACTCTAGTTCAAGAAGTAAGGAGTGCCTTACTATTGTTTTTGTTTCACTGTGATTCAGACATGTACTTAGATACATGTATATCACTTCCATGGTATGTGGTATTCAATAATTTCTGATACTTGCATCAACCTTTGTCTGAGGTCACTGTATTGACTTATTTTCGGTCAGAAATATTCCCTGGAGGGTGACAGGACTTGCATTGTTGTGGCCAATCAGCACTACTCAGAGAGTTACAAGACTAGGATGGTGGACATCGACAGGGTGAGGATCAAGACCGTCCTCAAAGAACTCAACTTCACGGACATTACTATCCATACCAACAAGTCGAGTCAAGTAAGAGTGTGCTAAAAAAAGTCCATATTTGACTAATTATCCCCCGCCAAAGGCGGAGGGATATTGTTTTGGCGTTATCCATCTGTCCGGCACTTTTGTGTCCGGAGCCATATCTTAGAAGTGCTTTGGCGGATTTCATTGAAACTTGGTATGAGTATATATATATGGATAAGAGGATGATGCACGCCAAATGGCATTGTACACCATCCATTAATAACAGAGTTATGGCCCTTTTTATATATTCTGTGTTAATGCAGCATGTGGGGGTATACGTCACGTCTGTGACAAAGCTCTAGTTTGGCGAGGGATATCAATTCAACGAATTTGCTTGTTTTATTTGTTGTCTGTATTTTAAAAGTAAGAAAATCATTTATTCTGGTATGCTTTTATATATTTTATCTTGATGATTTTGTTCATGATACATCCGTTAAGTAAGGTATGTGTATGTTGGTGATTGTCACTTGTAAAGTACAGTATTCGATGTTAAGAAACTCTGCCGCATTGGGTATCAAATCCCATATGTTGCTGTTGTTTGCTTACAGCAACTGCTGAGCTGCCTGGAGGAAGAGCGCCAGAAGATCTCCATGGAAACAGCCCTGTTGATGTTGATAGTGACCTCGTATGGAGCTAACGGTCAGATCTTCTGTGTGGACGGTGACTTGGTCTCTCTACAGCAGATAGTGGACATCTTCTCAGTGGAGAACTGTCCACTACTCAAGGGCAAACCCAAGGTGGTGTTGATTCATGCTGGAGGATTTATATTAGAAGGTATTATTTCTTTGTTGTGAGTCCAGCTTTCTCATGTTGTAAATGCTTTTTAGCTCAATGTTTTATAACAAAGACAAGCTACTTGTAGTTTTCTACTCACCCTTATATTGGCATCATCAACCGAAGTAATGTCCCCTTTTTTAGCATTTTTTTGTTTTAACTTGTGCCTCGTGTTACTTATTATGCCCCCCTTCGAAGAAGAGGGGTATATTGTTTTGCACATGTCGGTAGGTCGGTCCGTCAGTCCACCAGATGGTTTCTGGATGATTACTCAAGAACGCTTAGGCCTAGGATCATGAAACTTCATAGGTACATTGATCATGACTGGCAGATGACCCCTATTGATTTTTAGGTCACTAGGTCAAAGGTCAAGGTCACAGTGACTAGAAATAGTAAAATGGTTTCCGGATGATAACTCAAGAACGCTTACGCCTAGGATCATGAAACTTCATAGGTACATTGATCATGACTGGCAGATGACCCCTATTGATTTTCAGGTCACTAGGTCAAAGGTCAAGGTCACAGTGACTCGAAACAGTAAAATGGTTTCCGGATGATAACTCAAGAACGCTTACGCCTAGGATCATGAAACTTCATAGGTACATTGATCATGACTGGCAGATGACCCCTATTGATTTTCAGGTCACTAGGTCAAAGGTCAAGGTCACAGTGACTCGAAACAGTAAAATGGTTTCCGGATGATAACTCAAGAACGCTTACGCCTAGGATCATGAAACTTCATAGGTACATTGATCATGACTGGCAGATGACCCCTATTGATTTTCAGGTCACTAGGTCAAAGGTCAAGGTCACAGTGACTTGAAACAGTAAAATGGTTTCCGGATGATAACTCAAGAACGCTTACGCCTGGGATCATGAAACTTCATAGGGACATTGGTCATGACCGGCAGATGACCCCTATTGATTTTCAGGTCACTAGGTCAAAGGTCAAGGTCACAGTGACCTGAAGCAGTAAAATGGTTTCCGGATGATAACTGAACTCAAGAACGCGTATGCCTAGGATCATGAAACGTAATATGTACATTGATCATGATTCGCAGATGACCCCTATTGATTTTCAGGTCACTAAGTCAAAGGTCAAGGTCACAGTGGCAAAAAACGTATTCATACAATGGCTGCCACTACAACTGACAGCCCATATGGGGGGCATGCATGTTTTACAAACAGCCCTTGTTACTTAAGTATCGCTGCTAGAAATCGGGTTATTTGGTTAGCATGTTTTTTATACAACTGGAGTAATGGCCCCTTTTAAAGCAAAATTATCAATTTCTTTTACTTGTGTTGCATGTAACTCAAAAAGTGTTGCGACTGGAGGGCTGAAACTTTACAAACATGTAAACCAGTGTGTGAATTTGCCCACCTTCATATTTTGGTTCAGTTTTTCCGACATAAGTGGAGTTTACAGACAAAAGCTGAATGTGGGGACATCCATGTCCTGCGGATACATTTCTTGTTTTTTGGATAGATTTATAATATTAGCAGCAGTTCCATTACTCATATAGTGATTTTATTGCATGCTGTTGTCTAATTTTGGGGGACTGAAACCATTAACAATTTATGTTAGTTAGAATGGGGCACAAATGTTTTAAAAACATTTCTTGTTCATAAATGTTTCAGACTCAATTAACAGGTTGTTTCAATCTCGTTTCCAGATTGTTCCAGTCCGTCAGACACTCACTGCAGAGAGATCCGGCGCAGCCTAAGTCAGCTCAGTCTGGGCACCCCCACGTCTAAGTCTGAGGTATTCTTCTCTGAGACCGACTGTCGACCCCAGAGGGCACCTGAGGACCAGGAAGTACCAACGGCTCCAACCGCCGAGTCCAAAATGGCGCTGTCACCTTCAGGAATCCTCAATGAGACACTCAATGTTTATGACAATTCTGATTTCCTGGTTGCTATAGCAACTGGGCCAGGTGGGTGATACTTGTATTCATTTTATGAACGTGTTGTCAAGGCTTGAATTGTACCTCATTTCAGATCTACGACTTAAGACTGAAAGAAGTTTTATTACTTAAAGATATACATTTAGTAGATAGTAAAACCAAATATTTGAATAATTTATTGAATGATTGCATTTGAATAGTTGAAGCACCTTTTGAATATTCACTTTTTGCATGAGCGCTACTTTTGGAAGAAAAGGCATGCTATTCTACTCACCCCAGGGTTGGTTTCCTACTAGGTTAAAGTTTTCGGTAAGCTAGATTTTCAGGAATGGCTTTTGGGTTTTCATTCAAAATGATTACATGGCTGCCAGGGGGTGAGGCAGTTTTCCTTATATGGTTTGAGTGCCTCGCTGTTTTCCCTTCCAGATGAAGACCACCCTCACTACTGTTCCCTATTCCTGCTGGCCACTCTGTACGTCCTGTGCAAATATTCACACCAGAACCACTTCCTGGAAATGCTCAACAAGGTTTCACACAACTTGATACTCACCAGTGAAAATACTGTTTACATTTATTACTTTGATTGCATGTACATTGGCTTCTTTTTTACGCTTTACTGTAATTGACTTGTATGTTGTATAATTACTTAAGGACAAAGACAAAAAGTATTGACTAGCCCCTCTACTTTTCGGAGTCATAAGGAGGTGGGAGATAAGAAAGGACAAAATTAAATTACTACTAGAAGTACTACTATTTCCTTTCAAGTGTGACCTGTCAAATTGGTTTGAAAAAAAATAGGACACTGCTTCCATTTCATCCAAGTAGATGATCAAAATACGAGAACTCTGATATATGGGAATTATTTAAATCGGAATTTGGATTCAAATATTTAGCACATTTTTTAATATTCAAATTTTTGTTCCCATCCCTAATAATAAACAAACCAGAAAATGTTGTTTTGGTCATCCTACTACTAAAAGTAAACAAGAATGCTCATGTTGCTTGTTGCCATGGTTTCAGGTGAATCGTTTGAAGAAGGATTCCACGGGGGAGCTGGTGGAGATATGCAAATGCAAGTCATCCTTGACAAAGAAATTGTACCTGCAGCCATAAAATGATCTACAAGAGTTTCCCCCTCCCTTCCCTTTTGGTTTAAATATGAACTGCCAGATCTTTCTCCTCTTGCTTTTGGTTTGAAAATGCCAGAATTTCCTCCCCTCGCTTTTAGTTTGAACATGAACTGCAGAAGTTTTCCCTTCCCCATTTTGTGGGATTTTTCCCCAGTCTGTAGGTTTTATTTCAATGATATCCAAATAATACAATGACTTTGGTATCAGTATAGTTGATATACAGATACCCAGGATTGTAACATGATGTGCTAAAAACTAGTATACTTGAGCAATACTCATGAAACATCATGAAACATTCAAAACTTGTTGCACATGTTGCTGTGGTTTTATGTTTTAACATTAGTGTTGTTATTTGAACATTGGAATTAAACATTTTATGATGCAAATGATATTTTGTATTTAAGAAAGTGCCATTGTTTAAGTTTTGAGTTAATCTTTCATGATCACAATGCCAGTTGTTAATATAGATATGATACATAAATATGTGTTTAGCTCACCTGAGCATGAAGTGCTAAAGTTGAGCTATTGTGGTCACCCTATGTCAGACATCCATCGTCATGGGATGTCCGGTGTGTTGTCCGACATCCATCGTCATGGGGTGTCCGGTGTGTTGTCCGACATCCATCGTCATGGGGTGTCCGGTGTGTTGTCCGACATCCATCGTCATGGGGTGTCCGGTGTGTTGTCAGACATCCATCGTCATGGGGTGTCCGGTGTGTTGTCAGACGTCCATCGTCATGGGGTGTCCGGTGTTTTGTTTTAGCTCATACCATTATAAAGGCCGCAGTGTTCATGCAATCTTGGTCAGAATGTTTATATGGACAATATGTTGGCCAAAAAGTAATCTTGGTCACATGCGTCCAAAAACTAGGTCACCAAGTCTTGTTAGCACTATTGAACAAACTTTGTCAGAAAGTTTATTTTATAGGTAGGGTTTGAATATGGGTCAGGTGCGTCAAAAAACTAAGTCATACAGTCAGGTCTTAAGGTTTATCTTATTGTTTGTTTACTAAGTTTGAACCTTCTATTAGGTCAAGTGTTCAATATTTGGTGTCTGGGAATTAAGGTGAGCGATTTCGAGCGATCATGGCCCTCTTGTTTTATATAGGTATTTCATACATCCATGTCCAACATGTTCATACGGGCACGTGTCTATGTCATTCCAATTTGTTTGTCCTGGATGATCAAGTAGTTAGAATCACGTTCATCCTAGGATGATGGTGACTTGGTGCAGTCTTCTACCATTTCTTGTTAGAGCTGGAATCATGTTTCGTTATATGCTGGAGTCATTTATTGAAGGTTGCAGCAAATCTGTAATATGACGTTTTTGATGGTTGTGTGCTGCTGGTAATTATAATAATAATAATGCATTAAATTATATTTAAGCACCGTTGACATATACTGTATATATAAAACTCAATTATGTGTGTAATCTTAATTAAATTATAAATCATTTGTAATTATGTATAATAAATTCTTATAATTTTAACAACATATATATCTTAATATAAACGCAATGATAGGTAGTTAACATACATGTCCTACATGAAGTATTGTTGTTGTGTATGAATTGTCATTGTTAAATTGTTTAAAGTGTTATTATTTATATATATACTTTTTGAAGACCCAAATTAAACAAATGTTTTCAGAATAAATGTTTGCGGATAAAAAGGCGAACTTGGATACATACATTATTGATCTAATTTAAAGTAAACAAATATTAACAGTTATAAATGGCCTCTTAATGGATAGGTGATCTGGGTTCATATGTCAGGCTTCTTTGACGGGAGGTGACCAAGGAATGTTTGAAACGTTCTCATATAGCATAGGTATATCATTCATATCGATTATTGACTGCAAGGCACTGCCCATAAGTTGCTTCAGTTGTAGGTTTTATTTTCAGGTGTTCAATACGAGGATCTAGTGGCCTCTTGTATAATGAGCCGCGTTCCGTGAAAACTGGGCTAAATGCATAAAGTGTCTTCCCAGGGTAGCCTGTGCAGTTTGCACAGGCTAATCAGGGTTGACACTTTACGTCATAACTGGATTTTCACATAGGAGAGACTTACTTGAAAGGAAAAATATCCTAAAAGGGGAAAATGTCGTCCCTGATTAGCCTGTGCGGACTCATCTGGGACTACACTTTACGAACATGCATTAAGTCCTGTTTTCCCTTGGCGAGGTTCATATGGTACGGTTTGTTATGTCATGTGAATAAGTTCCGGTACAGATTTCAAGTGCTCAAGATTGTATTATGGTTATGAATGGCGTTGTTAACGTTGACAGTTATTTAATTGCACTGGACAGGTCTTAAGGCTTTGTTTTCAAGGGCTTGGAAAGTACTTACGGGATATTCTTATAATTTATTACTTAAAAATATAATTCTAGTAATATGATTTGCAATTATATATAACAATATATACATTTAGTTCATATAATTTGCATTTGGCAGATGACGAACTAGCTGTTACACTGTTAAGAATGTTCTTACATGCAGATGACGAACTAGCTGTTACACGGTTAAGAATGTTCTTACATGCAATCATCATAATTTTCCATTTGTAATGTAATCTATTAATGTAGTCTATTAATGTAGTCTATTAATGTAGTCTATTAATTGTAAAAATGTATCACAATGAAATATATAAATGTTGAAAGTCCATATGTGTTGTTGTTATTTCTAACAAAGGTTAACACCAAATACATGCTCTTCTAGAGAAATGTATAAAACATAAATAAACTTCGATTTGTCAGTGAGTTCCTGATACCTTGAGCAATTGAATATTTCCTCTCCTGGAATAGCAATCGATGTGTAACAAGTCGAGGAGGGCTGTCTGAACCATCAGTAGTTTTAATGTTGCAATATATGTCAGATGTCCATTTTGGGATGGGATATATAAAAAAACTGTCAAAAAATAATAAGATGAAGAAATAACAACAGTACTTTGGTAAAGGACTACATTTCCTGTCTGAATTTGATTCGTGTATCAATAATACAAACTTCATTTATTTTTAATTTTGTCACATGCACTCGACGACAACAGGAATGGTAAAATAAGACATTTTGCTCATCGTGATTAATTTTTCTTCCCGCCAGAGTACACAAACACGCTTACTCTAATTCATCTTAATTTGAACTGCATGTATTCTCACATTTATGTTGTGATGCTTCAAAGCTATCACTACCAGAATAGCCTTCTCAGTCCCCCTTCCCCTCCTCGAGCTCGATTGAGACGTCACTTCCGCTCTGGTCCATGTCCAGGAAGTCGAATACGGCCACGCATGACAGGGTCCCGTTCTTGGCTACTACGCAGGCCTCCAGTTCCGAGCCCCTGCACGTCATACTGAGGCACAGAGACACGCGCTCCTCCACAATCTCAGGCGGTATCTCTATCGTCAGCTTGCCGAGATACACGCAGCCGTTGTCAAAATCACACAACAATGGGTCATGTAGTGTCGACTGAAACACGTTCCAGAAAACCGACCTGTTCCTCATGTTGTTTATAACATACTTGCGTTCCAGCGATGTCCCGCCGATGTAAACACGTTCACCTATTTCTATGTGTTTGTCAAACGCATTATCGACTGCTAGTCGACCTTGGACTTTCTTAAGAGACGACGCTGGGTAGCCACTTCCCGTCGCCAAGAACTTCCGGGTATGCACGCCGTACGTGTAAGGACTGACGCGCTCGGCGATGATCCTGGAGTTCAGACCAAACATGACGGCTCCCTTGAGGATGACGAGGCTTCCGCCTTCCGGTATGATCACGCGCATTCGCGAATGGAACTCACGCACCGCTTCGCTGACTATCCGGGATTCGGAAAAGCCACCGACGAGTATCAGCGTGGACACGTCCCGGAGCTCCCGCTTCTTCAGAAGCTCCCCAATGTGCGCATTTATTTGGGTGATGGCGTGCCGGAAGAACTCCTTCATGACGATGGGCTTAATCAGCAAGTTGTTCTTAACTAGCTCCACACCTGATAATAGAAAACGACTGGTTCTTGTGAATTATATACGGGTTCATATAGAACACTACTTGTGAGTAAAATGCCAAGACAAGTAAACAACAATAAAGGCTTCGTTGGGAAACGTAGATCTTGTGCAAATGCCGGTGTTGTATTTAGAATGCCACGTACAATTTGTAATGTCATTCGGCGATATGTTTTCAAGAAAAGAAAAAATGCATTTAAATATATGTTTAGAAGTTAGATAAAATGATTGAAAGACAGCACAAAAGGGTCGCGTTATTAACTGTACTTAATGAGTCTATACCGGTTAAAGCACACCCTCATTCATATATATAGTGTACTCCAACCTTTCCTGTACTTGTCCTCCTTCAGCCGCTCCCGGAGCTCCAGTTTCTGACTCTCCAGGTACATCCGGCCCAGCTCGGGCGGAAAGCGCAGGTCCGTCTCGCCCGTACTGGAGGAGAAGCCGCGCTTGGCCTGCTCAAAGTCTCGCTCCAACTCGATCCAGTCGCTGGCGCACTCGGCCCGGAACCGCTCAAACACTGGAGCAGTCACCTGACATAAAGAAGTACATTAATATGTACCGGCAATCACGAGTCTGTTTTTTTTTTAAAGATGGCTTAAAATGACCATTGTACGCTCTATTTAAGATGGCTTAAAACGACAATTGTACGCGCTTAGACGTAGTGCAGTCCCTGAAAACTAGTTATAAAACTGGTTTATACGTATAAAGTTCATATGCATGACCATTTCTGAATTTTTCTTTCAAAATTATGTCTTTTTGGAGTGTGTTCAAGTTAATGGATGGTGCAATAGAACAATGGCCAGCACTCTATACGAGCAAGTTAGTAGGAAATAAGGAGCAAGGTTACATAATGTTCTGCATCAGTCCCACGATATCCTACATATCCTTCGTACCATCTTTGCCAAGTACTGCTCGAATGCTTCGTTGACGAGCGTCCCTCCCCAGGGCCCGCCCGTGGCCGCGTGCAACTCCCGCAGCGTCCCGTCCTCCAGAACCTCGTGCCCCGTGGTGTCTATCGTACCTCCTGGGGACACAAGAAGCCGTCAATAGGTCTTATAGTATGGCACATTATAGAGCAATAATTCCACGTTTATTATTCATTGCAAAACTTAGTTTCATTATTTTCAGTTTTCTAAAAGGAATGTTGAAACATGTTTATGTTTAATTAAATACTAAACAATGTATTAATATATCACCGTTACGCATTAATAAATCACCCGTACGTATGTAAAACATTCATTAAATTTATAAAGACAGCAGCGTGATAACGGGCTTGCATGTAACAGTACATAAAACATAAGTGCATGGCCCAGCGTACCGCCGCAGTCGACGACGATGTACCTCTCGCCGGGGTCGAAGGCGCGCAGATAGACGCCGTCCACTCCGCCCACGCGGCTCAGCGCCTGCTCCTTGCAGTAGATGGCCGCAGACTCGGGCTCCAGCGCCAGACTCAACTGCGCGCCGGGGATACCGGCCTGTAGAAGTTATAAAACATTAAAAACTTATGGTCTCTGCTCTGTATATACACATAATGCATTCATGTAGATTATAGACGTGTGTTTTGGCTCATGCAATCACTTAATTTTAAGTCCACACTTAATTAGGGGTGTAACGATATACCGGTATCAAAGATGGCTAACAACTTATTCCATGATCACGATTTAAAGTATCAGTGTTTTGGTTCTCGTCAAAATGTATTTACATTTGTATTATATTCAGTACGTATTGCATTACGCATATATTGCAATACGGGTTTTGGATCCTTCCTTTAATTATGAGTTGAAACATGTGGGTGCCGACAGTCGGCATAGATGGTGTAATGGCGTTTATCCTCATTACTTAAAAAGCTCAGTCTTATCCAAAACGCGAACTTTTACTGAACTTCAAATACATGGCCAAGAATAAAACAAACAATTGACTATCTTGCGACGAGACCTATACAGTGTTTATCGGTGTGCTACCTTGGACGCCGCCTCCTTCATAAACTGTTTGGCGGACTGACGCCAGATGGCGGGCACGGTGAGGACCCAGCATATCTCCCGGGGCAACACGTCCTCGTTCAGGCCTTCTCGAAGCCTTTTCTGCAAGTGAACCTGCAGACGACATTCAGAGGAATGACGTCATAGAAAGAGATTGCTTCAGTACAGTATGAATGTAGACATACATTATGTTGGGTATAGAGTTAATGCGATTTTAGGCAAACATGAATATCACGTTATAGATCTCATTTTAAACGTCAGTGTTATCATAAAATGGTGAATAACAAAATAAAATTAATTTCTAACGGTATACCTTTACGTATTTGATGGCTTCTGCGAAGATGATCATGGCTTTCATTGTCTTTCCGCTTGCGTCCGTTAGCAGCATGTCCCTGGTAAGATCCTGGGACAAAGCCATAGCGACAAGGCTAATGGAAGTCATAGCAACCAGTCGAATTGAATTTATAGAAACCAGTGTATGATTTGTGTAAGACCCACATGCCAAAGAGGTTGATGTGATAATGTAAACCGCGGTAATCAGGCCTTGTGTTGACCTAAAAACCGTGGTAATCAGGCATTGTGTTGACATGGAAACCGTGGTAATCATGTCTTGTTTTAACATGGAAACCGTGGTAATCAGGCCTTGTTTTGACATGGAAACCGTGGTAATCAGGCCTTGTTTTGACATGGAAACCGTGATAATCATGCCTTGTTTTGACATGGAAACCGAGGTAATCAGGCCTTGTTTTGACATGGAAACCGTGATAATCAGGACTTGTTTTGACATGGAAACCATGGTAATCAGGCCTTGTTTTGACATGGAAACCGTGGTAATCAGGCATTGTTTTGACATGGAAACCGTGGTTATCTGGCCTTGTTTTCACATGGAAACCGTGGTAATCAGGTCTTGTTTGAAGTGGAAACCTTGGCAACAAGGTGAAATTTGATAATGGCAACATTGTCAATCAGGCTGACGTTATATAATGTAAATCATGAAAAAGACATGATTTGCAAATGAAAACCATGGCAACCAACCAGAACTGGACTTGGCAACAACGGCAATACGGATGGGAATTGTGAACGGGAATCACAGCAAACAGAATGGAGTTTCCAGATGAAAACCTTGGCAACTAGGAGACTTCTTAATGAAAACCATAGCATTCAGGATGAGACTAGTTAATGGAAGCCATGGCAACCATAGGTTTATTGGTTTCAGAAACAATGGCAGCCAGGACTTGATGTGATTTTTGAATAGAAACCATGACAAGATTCGCGTGGATTTCTTATGACTGTCATAGCAATCGGAAAATGATTTATAATTGTTTTCTTATTTCTGGTATGTTTATTTAAAAATCCACTCAGAGCATTAAACTGGTATACATACTTGTCATCGATGCTAACCAGAAAGAAACTAAAACAATTCCATGAGATTATTGAACGAAATGCATTATGCATACTGGATAAATAAAACGAAAAAAAAAGATACAACATCTATAAAGCGTTTGCTAATCCGTAATCGTGACTCGATGCACGACACATTCTCGTTCAGGTACACAACCTACACTAGCCCGTCATGCATAGTTACATGGTTTGAACAGGCTCATTTTCTGAGCAACACGAATGTTTCAACACTTTTTCGAATTTACGACACGTTGCTGTAATGACTACGTTAATACCGAATGTATTTCCTACCCGGGTGTGATGGAGGTGCATCTTGAAGTGGCGGAAGTAGTACCAGTCCCTGTGTCGGTTGTGCAGCGTCAGCGACTTATACTTGGTCTCCGCCTCGAACCCGAACGAGTCAAACTGCTTGTCTGGGTTCATCAGCACGGTAGTCGGGGCCTAGTACACAATGGAATGCTCTTGATATGCTATTGTCACTTCAACGGGCCGTACGGTTCTATTAATACTAGATTATTAATGTTATGGTGTAATAAAAATTGTGTCCGCCTAGCGACCGGGAGGTCACGGCTTCGATCCCTACTGTGGGAGCGTTCTTTAGTCTTTAGATCTCCCCCATAGACACCAAGTACTGGTTATAGTCCCAGGAAACGGACTCGAGGGCGTTGAAAATAAGTAGTAAGTACTTTCAATGCAATCGAGCTATAATAAATAGGTTTAAACTAAACTAATTAATACTAAATGGAAAATATGTGACGATTGCAATGCAATTGAACATTTCAATACGTACTTTTTGAATAATATTCAACATACATTTGTATTACAAGATCCATACATGGAGTTCTTTATAATTTGGGTTTCATAATAAATCCTCGTTAACGTCCGCTCCGGGCATTCTGCTGGGAACGCCTTTCGATCTAATGCAATCATTTTGCTCGTCAATGGTTTCAATGTGTACTTATCATTCACTCGTACTTGCCTGGAGGCCGGTCTCAGCACTTCCGGACCAGGCCTGGTTGGTGTTGATATCCGCCAGGCGCGTGCGGTCGTCCCGGCGCACGTAGTACGCATATCCGGTGCACGTGGTACCGAAGTCAATGGCCGCCACAACCAGCTTCTTGGAGCCGGAATTATGCCGAGAGCCATGCATTGCAGCCAGAATCTAACACCTCATCGAACTGTAACAAAGTGTAAACTCAGTGGTGTGTTCGGAAATATACCCTAACATAACCCAATCGTTTTGGTGTATGATTTGTTAAATTCATTTTAATACTTGCAAGAATATAAAAATAGATCTAAGCTAAAACTTTAAAAGCTTAATTAATGACTTTAATGTGTAGACAATCTTAAAGAAAAGAATGTTGACCAGTTTGGCAGAATTATAGCCCTTTGTCTGGTTTTTCCAGTCCAGTCTAAGCTGTGGTTGTGACATCTTGCATTATGCGTCTAACTCCGTTTAATAATATATTATATATATTTTTTTACTTCTCGACGGATTGTGCTGACACTTTCACGGCTGAATAGTCTTAATGTATGGGTCATCGTAAAGGATGCGACGTTGGCTTTGACAACTTTTGGCAGAATTATAGCTCTTAATATTTGTTTTCACTATATAATTTATAGTTCCCAAAATTGTGTGTACTCAACTACTCTTTCACTTCTTTGTCGGAGTGTGTTCCCACTTTCACTGCTGAATGACCGTTTAGATGATCGAGATTAAGCAATTCTAGCTGAAACATATTTTGTGAAATTATGACGTTTTTTCTTTACTTGTACAGTATCGTCTATAATTAAAGATAACTTGTGTAATGTAGGACGCCCACGTAGCTGAAGGTGGATTTTATTTTCTGTGTCCAAATATGTTTCATGGGGTCATCGGAGTTTTTGACACTTTTTACTGAATAATTGTATTTTAGTTTCCAAATGATTCTGATTGCGACGCGACCGGGAAGCGGTGCACACAGATACAGCCGCGTTATAGTTCTAAAACGAAGAGTTGACGCGTCAGTGTGAAATAGATATGAGCCTCGCTTTGGGAAAAGGGGGCTTAGTGCATGTGCGTAAAGTGTCGTCCTAGATAAGTTTGTGCAGTCCGCACACGCTAATCAGGGACGACACCTTCCACTTAACTGGATTTTCGCTAAGAGACTTCCTTTAAACGAGAAATACGATACAAGCGTAAAGTGTTGTCTCTGATTTGCCTGTGCGGAGTGCACAGGCTAATCTGAGACGACACTTTACGCACATGCATTAAGCCCTGTTTTCACAGAGCGAGGCTTATGTCATGCCAGGGACTCGCGATTTCGATCGTTTATTCTGTCAGAATTTCAACAATGTTAAACACTAACAATTAAAATGTATAAAGTATACCAAACCGTAATTTATCATGTTCATTAAGTCCAGTTTCTCTAACAATAGTGTAAAGGATTTACATCCATTATTTAAACACACACCGTAAGAGTTTAAATTTAATAATGTGTTCATATGATTAAATTTATTTAAATGGCCGAGTTCTTTCAGGCAGTATTAGCTCATTATTGATGATCATTTCGATAAACGTGTTAATAAGCCGATGTCCAATGTCCTTTGTATTTTAACAAGTAACGATGTATTCTGAATGGCTGAATAGTTCAATGTGACTATCTCATAGTAATCAACTAGCTGCAGTTATCGTAACAATCAACGTACGACTAGCGGAAGCAATGCCGCTACTCCATACAGCATACGAAGTATTGAGGGTGTACTTTCAATATAGCATAAACTTAGTAAAGTTGGATGCAAAGATCAATACATTCACCGAATGCGATACAAGTATACGAATCATCCTCTTTGTGTACGGCGAGATTGTTCTCCATCACGAGCCGTGTCCGCACGGCAGCCGTGCGCTTACAAAGACCGCTGCGTTACCGCCGTTTGAAACTCAAGTGTTTCTTGCACTTAACATTTCAACACATAAGGCAACCATGTAACAGCTGCTATACTGTAAAAAAAATCCTTCAAGGGCTGGGTATAGGGTATACGACAACAGTTATTTAACTTCGCGAGGTCTGAACACTGTACTTACGCCAAAATGGAGTAAAAGAATCGAAGTTTATGTTGTGCTTCCGCGCCCGAGGCTGCATAATTTGTGGAACCGGAGAGTGTCCCAGCACGCTTGGTCTTGTATTGTAGGTGGGGAGTGCCCAGAGGAAACCCCTACTCTCCGGCATGGTGACCACCAACCAAACTCACATGCTTCCGGCAACGGGGATTGAACCCGGGTCGCCTAGGAGACAAACGTGTGTACCAACCACTGCGGTAACCGGACAGGCTGGCATAAAAGATCAATACCACACACGATTAAATAGGACCTTGTATATAGAGAGACAAGGAAGACCCGACGGTGACCGCATAGTTCCAACACAATTATGCACCTTGATATATACTAGTATTCATACAATTTTACGATATTGAACAACCGGCTGTACATGTGTATGATAACATCTTCTCACAATGTTTCAGTCAGCTTTGTGGACTGCAGCCTTGTAATAAATGACGGATTTTTTTGCTGGACGATTGGAACAAAAATGGAAGAAAAGGGTTTGAAATATTTAATGAAGTCAATTTTCATTTGTGAAATAAAATGAAAATCTGTAAAACAACAAGTATGCGTGTATGTAATGCGATCAATATTTATGGGCACAACAAGACAACAAAGACTGGACACTAACAACATGCAACAAGATGGGACAAGATTATAGACTCAAAGGGATTAAAACATTCGTAGTTAACATTGTGTTCTTAGTCTAATGAGGAAATCAAAGAATATATTAACTGCCGAATCCCTTCAGGGACTTCAATGCAGTACTAACAGAGAAAATATGTTATATTGAGTGGATAGAGTAATAACAATTTTAATTGTTGCTCAGAAAAAAAAAAACGTTTTCAACAAGATGCAAGCTTAGCACCAAAATATCTTGGTCTTTTTTCGACATCCATTCCATGGGGGTGATGTGACGTTGTGAATACCTATAATGTTACAGTATATATCAAACAGAAAGATGGACATGCAGAGCAACTACAATTTGAATAAGCCCCTACCTATATGGTAGATACGACATTAGCTGAGATCGTTGTTTATAAATACACTGTAATGCTTTCGGAACTACTTCATATGTGCTGTGGACCTTGACAACCCATTACCTCCAACAGTTATATTGTCCTAATCCATAGTTAAACAATAATAAACAACTAATATGTTTATACCTCATTTACATACAAATATTCTAATATAATATATATGTATTTACAAAGGTGATGTAACATCATGACCATTTGAGCCCCGTTCTGGGAAAACTGGGCTCCATGCATGTGCGTACAGTGTCATCCAAGATTAGCTTGTGCAGTCTGACATTATCCGCTTTTATTGAATTTTTCGTTTATATGAGGTCTTTTCTAACAAAAATAAATTGTAGGTGGAAAATGTCGGCCCTGATTTGCGGACTGCACAGGCTAATCTCGGACAACACTTTACGCATATGCATTAAGCCCAGTTTTCCAAGAACGAGGCTCATTTTTATTCTCCAATTAAATAAATCAAAGCTGCTCAAAAGGAGAGACTTACACTGTACACTAAACAAACATTCCTTTTACTTACATAGTATACAACATCTTTTGAACATATAACATTATTTGTATCGAACAACTAACAAAGTGAAATACACTTTTTAAACACAAAACACATCTTATAGTTGGCCAAAGACTCTCTTTAGTATATANGTGTCCGGTGTGTTGTCCGACATCCATCGTCATGGGGTGTCCGGTGTGTTGTCCGACATCCATCGTCATGGGGTGTCCGGTGTGTTGTCCGACATCCATCGTCATGGGGTGTCCGGTGTGTTGTCAGACATCCATCGTCATGGGGTGTCCGGTGTGTTGTCAGACGTCCATCGTCATGGGGTGTCCGGTGTTTTGTTTTAGCTCATACCATTATAAAGGCCGCAGTGTTCATGCAATCTTGGTCAGAATGTTTATATGGACAATATGTTGGCCAAAAAGTAATCTTGGTCACATGCGTCCAAAAACTAGGTCACCAAGTCTTGTTAGCACTATTGAACAAACTTTGTCAGAAAGTTTATTTTATAGGTAGGGTTTGAATATGGGTCAGGTGCGTCAAAAAACTAAGTCATACAGTCAGGTCTTAAGGTTTATCTTATTGTTTGTTTACTAAGTTNTGTAAATGTATATAATTATATAGTCTTTTATAAATCATATAATGATTGGTCGCATACATGTAACTGTACTTTTTATATGTTTTTTTGATTGTATATGTATTGCGAATGAGACTTTGAATTGAATTGAATTGAATTGACGACCATGTACTAACATAATTTTGAAATGAGGGGTGCTGTAATAAACGCACTAAACTAGCCGAAAATGTTTGGCCATTTGTGAATTTACAAACATTACAGAGACGTTTTACTGAACATGTATTACAGGTGATGATATCATATCAAATAAAACGAAACCAATTACCAGCTTCTAAAAGCAATTGCGTTGAATCTGTATGTCCTTGATGACATGCCAAATGAAGAGGTGTGTACCTTTGTTTTGTAAGGGAGTTCACATTGGCCTTTTTCTAAAAACAACAAATATCTTTATCAAAACATGTGCTAATCATCAAAAGTTTGTTTTACATTCTTTTATTCAATTAAATTGAGCGAGGATGGCCTTTACCGTAAGATCGTTGTCAAGATTACGTTGTCTAGATTAATTCCTTGATATGATTGCAACGTGATTATTATTTTATTCAAGTAAAACAGCAACATTCCATGGCAAAATGGAATGAGAATTATCACAATATTAGCATACAATTGTATTGTTCGTTTAGAAAAATAAAACAAGCAAAGATATTCCATACATTCCTTTTGTACAATTAAGATGGAGTCCAATTTATCGTTGAGGCATAAACTATATATTTACCTTTATCAGCAGCTTTATTACGCTCTTATTGTCGTTTATAGCGGCCAAGTGAAGAGCAGTGTTTCCATCATCGGGTTTACTGGAGTCTTTCAGTTCAGGCGACCGTAGCAGTATGCGTTCCACGGTCCTAAAAGAATATAGAAAATAGCGTGTTTGCAAAATAGATGTTCCTAGAACCTAAAAGGTTTATTTTATTCGTGCATTCAATATATTGAAAACAAATGGTTTCCAATTACACTTTGGTCTATATATTGAGAAAATAATAATGGACTGTGATATATCTCAATTTTATATGCATCATTCTTTGTTGGACACTGAGCATGTTGACATTTCACGAATGAGTATTTTATAAAAAATCAAATATGATGGTTTAAGCGCAGTCTTTTGTCATGATGTCATATGTGTTACTTCTGTGTTACTACTGTGTTACGTGAATGGGTTACTTACCAATTCAGACCTTCGAAGTTTTATTTCGACTTTTGCTTATCTGTTTAAATGCGCTATAT
>VMBQ01002445.1:119960-140718 GCA_007657795.1 Dreissena rostriformis | reverse complement strand
GGCAAGATACAGGCTAAGAACAGAGAAAAGAATATTGATTATAGCCAGTGTGTTCTCACCATATAGACCATCAGTATCTAGGGCAAGATACAGGCTAAGAACAGAGAAAAGCATATTGATTATAGCCAGTGTGTTCTCACCATATAGACCATCAGTATCTAGGGCAAGATACAGGCTAAGAACACAGAAAAGAATATTGATTATAGCCAGTGTGTTCTCACCATAAAGACAGTCACTATATAGGGCATGATACAGGCTAAGAACAGAGAAAAGAATATTGAACATAGCCTGTGTGTACTTATCATAAAGACAGTCACAGACTAAGAACAGAGAAAAGAAAATTGATTATAGCCAGTGTGTTCTCACCATAAAGACCATCAGTATCTAGGGCAACATACAGGCTAAGAACAGAGAAAAGAATATTGATTATAGCGGTTAGCCAGTGTGTTCTCACCATAAAGACCATCAGTATCTAGGGCAACATACAGGCTAAGAACAGAGAAATGAATGTTGAATATAGCCTGTGCACTTGCAATGAACACGGCCACTACCCCTACTACAATACAGGCCAAAAACAGAGAAAAGAATATTGATTATAGCCAGTGTGTACTCACCATTAAGACCATCAGTATCTAGGGCAAGATACAGGCTAAGAACAGAGAAAAAATATTGAATATAGCCTGTGTGTTCTCACCATAAAGACAGTCACTATCTAGGGCATGATACAGGCTAAGAACAGACAAAAGAATATTGTAAAATAGCCTGTGTGTACTTTTCATAAAGACAGTCACTATATAGGGCATGATACAGGCTAAGAACAGAGAAAAGAATATTGATTATAGCCAGTGTGTTCTCACCCTAAAGACCATCAATTTCGGTTGATTAAAGCCCCGTTGATTAAATTTCTGCTATAAACCACATACAACAAAATGACGTCATAAATCTAGCGAAATTATCCAGTTAAACTTTTGTTTAAATAAAAAGGTTTACTGAATAAAAAGTGGGATAAATAGAATAATAGGTGAGTGTTGATTATAGATCAGGTTTATCATGCTTGGCACAAAAACGAAAAAGCACTCGCCAAGGCTTGTGCTTTTTGGTTTCTAAGCCTCGCATGATAANAACAGAACTTTTATTTAAATACTTTACCGTATTTCAAAGGCATCCTTTAAATACCAGTAATAATTGTTGTATCAAATTGGAGCCGGAATAAATTGCTAAATTAAACAATTTGGTTTGTGATTTATTTTAATTGACACATCAAAGTTGTGTGATAATACCGCAAACATTCTCATTTAAATAATACGTAACCGTTTATTTGTTTCAAATAAGAATTAAATTTAATTATATAAAGCAGTATTCTGTACCACCAAATACATAATACATCAGCAAGTTGCGTTCATTTGAGTTGATAACCGTTGATATTTTGTGAATCGATCGACACCTAACTGACGATCCGATACAGACGAAATATTCGTTGTACCTAGCCATTGGTCACGTGACTGAAATCTCGTCTCCGGGCGAAAGTCCGCGATAACCCGAAGACGCTTATCTTTGTATATTGATAGGTCTTTGGTTTAGGTCGAAGCTATTGGTTCTGTCTGGACAACTTATGGCAGGGATGTCCTGCAGAAGCTCAGACAACAGACCTTACATCCCAGTCAGATTTGTGTTATTTAAATTCCACTAGCTTAAAAAATATCATACATATACTTTAAAAGTACAAAGGGAATTTGCATTCAGAGTTAAATAATCCAAAACGATAAATGTATGTTTATTTTTTTCTGCTCTTCAATTCTGGAAAAAAATGAATAAATGTCACATCATTCTTATGTTATACTGTGCCATTCTCTTTATTTCTGAAACAAAATTATATTGTTTGGCACTTGTGAATGGGATTCCATAATTAAGTTGCTACATACTCAATCTGTACCAGTATCTGTTTTACTACTATTGACATTCAGCTAGATCAACAGTAGGACATATGTCTGATGTTGGTCACTGAAGGCTATATGGCATTCAGATGTACTACCCATTGCCTATAATAAGATGAGTGCATTGAGCCCTCATGACCCTCTTGTTTGGACTGATTTAACTGGAGTGGTATTGACAAATCATTTTAATATTAACTTTATACTTTCCCTGTAATGATGTAATTCCCATTAGCTGTATTTCTCTGTAACAGAAGTTCATAACCAAATAATCTAATATAACATAAGAATAAAATGTCTCTAGTAGCAACATAAATGATTTAATTGTAATTTGTTAGTTTTCTTGATTTAGTCAACAACTACACAATATTAAATGTTAATCTAAAATCATATTGTTGTTGTGGATATAATATCAGTCTAGTTATCAGGAGGTACTGGGTTTGATCCCCACTCTGGACTGGCCTCAAGACTTGAAACACCAATTACTGGTTCTACTCAGGAAATATACTCTAGTTTGTCTCATTATGAGTTAGGATCTTTTGATGCAAACTAAACTGTAAACTTAAATGATAATATTTAAGAAACGTTCAAGAGATGATTGGTGAATTCTGCTGCCTAAAAATTCGTAATCCTTGACTAAACAAGTAATACAATAAAATACATGATACAATGTACTTACATTGTACACAGCCTTGGTTAACATTATTTGACAATAAGTGGTTCTCAAACAGGCACCAGATAAAACCCAAATCCGCGGGTCATAATAAATACCTGCAATTCTGGGTCAAAGTTTCGCAAACATTACCCAGTCAGGTCAATATTTTTCAAAAAACGTCGTAAAATAAACTGGGCAGGTTTTATTTGGCTATTTTGCTTTGTGCATACTGACCTACCATCTCATACCCAGCTGGAAGACATCAACTGGAGGCTAAACCTACAGATCGCCCAGTCCAGCGTGGGCAAACAGAAGCTGCCCAACGCCATGTTTGAACTCGGAGAGAAGGACAGCGAGGAGAGTGAGGGGAAGAAGAAGATACGCGTTGAGTTCACTCACAGCGAGCTGTACCAGTTCTATAATCAGGTTTGTTTAGTGTTAGTTTTACATAAGGTTGATATATCAGCCTCGTTTTAGGAAAATTGAGTTTAATTCATTTGCATAAAGCGTCGGCCCAGATTAGCCTGACTGTCCGCACAGGCTCATCGGGGACCACTATTTCCACTTTTTTTATGGTATTTATTGTTTAAAGGAAGTCTCTTCTGAAAATCGAAAATCCCGTTTAGGCGGAAAATGTTGTTCCTGAAACACCTGTGCCGAGTGCACATGCTAATCTGGGTAGACTTTTTACGCAAATGCATTAAGCCTAGTTTTCCCAGAACGAGGCTCATATATTATTAGCTCATCTATTTAAAAAAATGAGCGATTGTTATCACGTGAGCGTCGGCGTCTGCATCCGGTTAAGTTTTTTTGTTTAGGTCCACTTTTCTCATAAAGTATCAAAGCTATTGCATTCAAACTTGGTACACTTACTTACTATTATGAGGTGACTGGGCAGGCAAAGTTAGATAGCTCTGGCTGGCATTTTGACAGAATTATGTGCCCTTTTTATACTTAGAAAATTGAAAATTTGGTTAAGCTTTGTGTTTAGGTCAACTCTATTCCTAAAATATCGAAGCTATTGCTTTCATACTTGCAACACTTACTCATTATCATAAGGGGACTGTGCAGGCAAAGTTATGTAACTCTGACTGGTATTTTGACAGAATAATGGCCCCTTTTATACTTAGAAAATTGAAAATTTGGTAAAGTTTTGTGTTAAGTCCACTTTATTCCTAAAGTATCAAAGCTATTGCTTTCATACCTGCAACACTTACTAACTATCATAAGGGGACTGTGCAGGCAAAGTTATGTAACTCTGACTGGCATTTTGACAGAATTATGGCCCATTTTATACTTAGCAAATTAAAAATTTGGTGAAGTTTTGTGTTTTGGTCCACTTTACTCCTCAAGTATCATAGCTATTGCTTTCAGACTTAAAACACTTGCTATCTATCATAAGGGGACTGTGCAGGCAAAGTTATGTAACTCTGACTGGCATTTTAACAGAATTATGGCCCATTTTATACTTAGCAAATTAAAAATTTGGTTAAGTTTTGTGTTTTGGTCCACTTCACTCCTAAAGTACCATAGCTTTTGCTTTCAGACTTTAAACACTTGCTAACTATCATAAGGGGACTGTGCAGGCAAAGTCATGTAACTCTGACTGGCATTTTGACAGAATTATGGCCCTTTTTTGACTTACTTTGAATATTTTGTTAAATTTTGTGTTTANATTATAAACATTACATGAGTAGAGTTATCACATAGTACATGTAAATGTATATGGGTTGTTGTATTCTTATATGATTTTGTACACAATGCATACAATGTATATTTCGGCAATATGCCTACTCTTAGTATACCGGAACTCTCTGAAAACCGGACGATCACGCTTGCCCCCAGACCGTCCGGTATTGGCAGAGTCTACTGTACTTATCATAAATACAGTCACTACCTAGGGCGTGATACAGGCTAAAAACAGACAAAAGAATATTGAACATAGCCTGTGTGTACTCATCATAAAGACAGTCACTACCTAGGGCATGATACAGGCTAAGAACAGAGAAAAAAATATGGAACTTATAACGTGTACTCACCATGACAACGGCAACTACCAGTAGCACGCCGAAGATGGAGAAACCTACTACTAGTCCAATCTGCCAGGGCCTGAACGGACACTTGCCACAGTCCATGGGGCACGTGTCGCACGACTCCCCAATTTCAACATCACAGTTTTCGTCACCACACACTGCATAGAGACAGGTGGGGTATTACAACAAAGCATACACAGCCAAGTCTTTCCTTATTACATGGTATGTTGCCACACATTGAACAGTTACATGGGGTAAGTACAAAATAGCCAGGCCCCTCGATCTGCATTTTTTGAGGGCCAAAGATTGGACTCTTCCCCCAACCAAACAACCAAAAAGTATACTTTTGTTCCCACTATTTTTTTTAAACATTCCCCCCCCCATTGAAAAGAAATAATACATTATTTTTTTGAAAGAGAATTACAATAAAGTAATTTTTACAATATTGTCCAATTTGAGTGTCAAATATACTCAATTATAAAAAAAGCAATGAATATAGTGCAAACACTTACAAATGTAGTAATGAGAGCGTAAGTAAAAAAATTCCGCATAAAAGGGAAACCAAATTGCATATCTCACAAAAGTGACCTTTAAGCAAGCATCATATTACAACATGATGTTTGAGTAGATATTCATGCAACAGTACTATTTCTTAAACATCTATTATTACTTATATCATATACAGGGTGCAGGATCACGTGCCTTTGTGGGTTTCACAATTAAACGTTAATGGTGGTAAACACACTGGCAAGGGTGCCTTTTTTTCAAATAACTTTTATAACAATTTTTCACAAGAATTGCAACCCATACAAGACAGATTTTTATGCTGCTAATATTGCAAAGTGAAATACATCAGAATTAATTAATTTTATAAGCCTGTGTTCATGGCCAAAAACTTTGATGTGTACAGCATCCATGTACATGTACATACAAAATTTCAGCAGATTCAAGTATCTTTTCTTAAATCTTAAGATATCGGCACAAACTATAAGAAAAACTGTCTTCAAAGCAATAAAGATTTTTGCAAATGCATTTCGATAACTTGAGATATTTGCAAAAATAAAGTTCTTATCGGTGTATTAACATTCTGTCCAGCGTGGATGTAACTCCTTGAGACCCCCGTTAATCCTTCACCCTGTATAAGGACTACACGCAACTTTTAGCGAGCACTGTGATTTTGAGCTTTCAAGCATCAAACATGATTGTTTACAAACATAACCTTTTACTTTAAATTCATATAAAGAAGTGTCCACTGTGACCTTAAAGCAAGGTTGATGCACGCAACAGGTTATAATACGTTGCTTATTTGTGCCAATTTTTTCCAAATCCTTTGATGCTAAATAAAGTCTTGACAGTGTGGTAGCAGATTTCGCGGGTCTGGACCTTGACCTTTAACCAAGGAGCCCACAACACGTCGTTTGGTAATGGGAAATAATAATAACAAGTCTCCAAGCCATTAATCAAGAAACAACAATCCAAGACCGCTGATCTTCAATTCCATCTTGAGCTTTCACAGAAGAGAATGGGAGATGTATGGACTCATTGTCTTGCGTGGAAACGAAAAATTGATGGGCTTTGATTTTAATTGTGACCTTGAACTTCCACCTTTGAGCATGTGAATTGTCTCAAAACCTTGTAAGGCCACTGGTAATAATAATCTGAAGTTATTTTAAAATCCTCTACAGGTGTTTTTCAGCACTGTCTGCTCCTCCGGAAAACGGAGGCATTCCCAAAGCAAACGGACCCATTCCCAACNCTAAGATAAAGATCAGTCTTCATCAAACACATTCAAATATGAAATGAATAAACGTTGAACATGCCCAATATTGCATGTGTATATATAAAGAAGACAAAATAACAAATAAAAACAAATTTATTTGTTAAACCACTGACTTATTTAAGCATGATAAATTGACAATGTTTTCCCAAAATGAGACGTTTCATCGAAGCGAAAATTCCCAAAATGGACAATTTTGTCGATAAAAAATTCCCAAGTTGGTCAGACTCCTTTTCCCAAAATAGGCACAAAAACCCCTGCTCTATCATTATGGCATGTTAAGTTATGGAGCAGAAATGAAATCAGAATGGATGGACTCAAAACCACAACCAAAATACACACATACATGGACAGATGCTTCTACTACTATAAGCTCTCCTTCAACGGGAAAAGAACACATTGTTGGCTTTTCAAATTCTAGTGTAAATGTGCTGGCCATCATGTCCAATGATCGTAATGTAAATGGGCTGGTCGTGTCTGTCGATCAAAGCGTAAATACGCCGCTTATGTCTGTCAATCCTTAGGAAAATGTTCCAGACATGTTTCTCTATTAAAGTGAAAATGTGCTAATTATTTCCATCCATCCTAGTATAAGTGTTTCGGGCTGTTTTCGATTCTAATGTAAATGTGCTAGTTGTGTGTCTTGATCCTAAAGTAAATGTAATGGTCGTGTCTTGTGATCATAAAGTTAATGCTCAGGGCCCGGTTGCTCAGAACTTTAACGGCCAGTTAAGCAGTCTTGGACGTAACCCACTCGACCGTAGACCGAGTCAATTGTTTTTTGCGTCGGTCGAGTGAAAATTCAAAGACGGAAGCCAAATCGGTTGAGTGCTTTTTTTGTGTCTGAACTTAGTAACATGTCCGAAATAGCTTCCTATTATAGTTACAGCTACCTCTGACAGCGTTCTGGAAATTTTTGCTAAGTACCGATTTTGCCTGTTTTTTTTGTTTTTTTTTTATTGTTTGGCGGATGGCGCGCACATGAATGGTAACTGATGAATTTTTTTTTGCTACTTTTCAAATATCTTACAAGTCAACAAAACGTTGCAAATGTCCGCCATCTTGAAATATTTAAGTGATCAATTTTAATAGCATTTCGTAAAACGATATGTTACAAAAATATATATTAATTACATATTTGCTATGTAACTGATTTTCATTGTCTGAAATCTAACCATATATTTACATTTTATTTCATGTGCAAAACACGAAAAAAAACTCGGACAGTCATTTTTTAATTTATTTTCGACGCTTTTTATTATCATTTCTATAGAATGACAAATACTCATGCCGTGATACTGGCGGTCTGGTTAATAATATTTGGCGTTGTATTTTCCAGAAATTGAAACTAGAAAGACTAAAAAAAGTACAAAAAGTTAGGTCTTGGGGTGTGTTGAGTGAGTGTGTGTGTGTTTTGTGTGTATGTGTGTTTGGGGCTCTGCCCTTTATCGCCGTTGGGGACCTGTGGCCCCAGACCCCGGCCTAATTTTCTGGATTCCAAATTTAGGACACCCCTGCCATAGACGCTTATTCAGAACTGCGTCCGTTAACTCCCTCAAGCACTCATTGAATAGACGCTTATTGAACAGTGTAGTAAGTCAATCTTTGGCGAGGCTATAACTATTATTACAACCGGATGGAAATGCGATACGTCCAAGACTGACATAGTAACAAATATTCAAAATTATAACTTTAATTCTGGCAAGTTAAAATTGATTCGGGCTAGTGAAATTTTCAAGATGGTAGCCTGACAGGGCTATTGCCTAAAAAAAAATGAATTCCAAGACTGGTTAAGGTAAAAGTCTGTTAACTTCAGACCGAAATAAAATGATTTTTTACATCAATGTTATAATCAACATTTTTTTTTACAATTAACACATATATTTATAGGGGTTAACAATTAAGTCACATAATTAACTTGATCCAAAAATAAACAGCTTTTAGCTTAACTGACTTATCAAATTAAGCTTTAATAGAGCAACCGGGCACTGGTCATTTCTGTTGATCTTTTCATAAATGTGCCGGCCATGTCTGTAACATTCAATTTAAATGTGCGGTCAAGTTTGTCAAGCCTAGTGGAAATGTGCTGGTCATCAGTACTTTCCACAGGCCTTTTCCTTGCCGGGCGCTTGAATATCAAAATCAGAGTCCCCGGGGTGCTTGAAAATTTCCGATCAATGTATTTTTGCAGTAACTGCAACAAGCCATTCTTAAGATCAAAGCGATATCGACCTCATCGAACATTTTGCGCGCTGATTTATGATCCTCGTCAATAACAAGTATCTCTTTACCCAGCTTAAGCCCGCCTAAACGCTAAAAATTGGCCAATGAGAGCGCAGACTTTGAATGAGTGACAGCACTCATAGGCAGGCAATACTTGCAGTAAAATCATGCAGACAACGCTTGACATAATTGCCATAAGTGTGTTGTTTTGTGGCAGTTGTTAGGCTTTGTAATACCAACCACACTGATCAGTCCCTACGATGTACAGTTTCATGATGAAATCTTGGCAGATAAACCGGGTGTAATCCGCATGTTAATTGTGCATTTCATGCATAATACAGTCAAAGCATTTATTCTACTCATAAAGCGTTTTTAACAAATTATCTTTGAATTCATTACACCCAACTGTTAATGTCTTGTTGAATTCTCAATGAGCATAATTTAATTTGTAATCCGAACAAATCTTCCGAATTGTAATGTTAACACTACGTTAACAACTTCTAGCTTCTAATGAACAGTGCTAATTTATGTCATGTTGATATAAAAAGCCAGTGAAAATTATGCACCACATGTACAACGTAAGGTCATACTCATGGAAAGTATAGGAGTATTGATTCTTGTAGAAAAAAAGNTTTTTTTTTTTTTTAATTCTTGAGCACTCTTATTGTCAATATTTACCAGAATTTGCTATTAAAATTGGAATATACTTGATTATCGGGTAATGAATAGAGACGGAAAAAGAAGTATGCAATAATAGATAGAGTCGGGTTGATACCGCTGTATTAGAGAATTGTTTTAGTTTGGATCATAAGTATCTATGCCGGAAAGGGTTAAAACAATTAAAAAATATATCGTAATCAATTACTTTATAGCTGTGTTTTCTTGAAGAGTCATAGTGCACCAAATGACGTCATTTATCTCTACAAATGTAAACATATTATGTATTCCCACCCCTAAATGCCCCGGGACGTGTGAAAACATTCCTGTGGAAAGCAATGCTGGTCATGTATGTTGATTCTATTTTTAATGTGCTGATAATGAATGTCAATCCAAGTGTACATTCCTAGTCATTTGTGTCGATCCAATTGTTAATGTGCCTGTCACATTCATTGGTTGAACGAAACACTCAATTGCCACCACCGCCAAACAGACTCACCTCTTGCTGGTATAACAACCATCTTTGCCTGCACGTATATTTCCACCCCAGCAAAAGTTAATTTTGGATTTATAGTTTGATTGCCAGGCGTATGGATGGGTTCATAAAGGCAAGTCCGGTTATATACGTCCATAAAATCAACTGAAATAGAATAAGAAAATATGTTTGAATCATACAAAAAAACAATGTAATTAAGCATTTTTTATTTCAAAATAAATAAAGTGTTTATTAATAACTGCCCCGCCCCTGTCTGCCATGTTTTTCCACAGACCGGAATCATTTTGGAACTCGGCTGAGATATAATTGAGAAAATGTTCTGACCAAGTTTTATGAAGATTGGACAATAAATGTGGCTGCTAGGGTGTAAACAAGATAAATGTTAAAAAAGGATGACGGACAAAGGGTGATCAAGAAAGCTCACCATGAGCAACAATATACATAATGTTTTTTATTTTTAGTTTTGTGATACAATATATTCAACACAATGTTCATGTACCAATTTAGTGTTTGTGTGTCATATGAATATTGTTGCGGGTAATTAAAATGGAATATATTGTGACACAAAAAATAAAAAAGAGCATTTGTATCTCGTTAAATCTATGTTTCCATACCACATCTAGCGTTGAAAGTTTGGCTTTTGCTATAAGGAACACTGATTATTTATTGGTTCACCTTTTTTTACAAAATATTTTACGAAATATTTTTGTTAATTTGAGTATTTATGTGGCTTTAAATAGGAAAATTTGATGAGCAATTATAACTAAAATAATCTATCACAGAGCACGTGTCTGCTTTCAACATGCACGTGAGAGTGTTGCAGCATCGATATCTCCTATCGTAGTACCATTCATGTGTGCAGTTTTGAATATTGTCCCTCCCGAGGCAGTCTGCCTTCACTTCACTCCAGTTGCTCCTGGAAGGAGACAGTATGCAATATATGAGCCTCGCTCTGTGAAAAGGGGGCTTAATGCACATGCGTAAAGTGTTGTCCCAGATTAGCCTGTGCAGTTCGTACAGGCTAATCAGGGACGACACTTTCCACTCTTATTGTATTTTTTGTTTAAAGGAAAACTGTTCTTGACAAAAATTCAGTTGAGGCGGAAAGTGTTGTCCCAGATAAGCCTGTGCAAACTGCAATGCATTATTAAGCCCCCTTTTCACAGAGCGCAACACATATTATCTACAAAAAGTATTATCCATGCATTCATTTAAAATACCAGTTATCACTGTGGGGAAACATTCACTGGACATTGTGCAATTATACTGTACAAAAATAGCAATTTCAGTGATTCAGATAGCAGTTCACCATAATGGGTCAGTCATACTAAGTGTCGAAATTCTGAAATCGATGCCAACATTTCACATTGCGTGCAGCAAAACCTTGTACATGAATGCTTTACATGTCAAATTTTTGGCCAAGAACACAGGCTTCAGGGGTTTTTATCTGATTTTGGGGAAAGGGCCTGGCCTTTTTTGAGGGGAAAAAAATAGCGCGAAAAGCCGGAATTTGGGGGGGAAAATCACGCGAAACGCCGGATTTTGGGGAAAATAAGGAAAGTCTTAAATAATCACTTTAACATATTTTACTGTTTTTAAAACAAATTCAAGGCAACAGATAATTTAATTATGCAATATTTTGTATTTTCTTCACTGGATCAGGTTAACTTATGTATTTAAAGGTTAAAAAAAAAAAAAAAAAAAAAAAAAAAAAAAAAAATTTTTTTTTTTTTTAAGGGGAAAATCATTTTTGGGGGAAAAATTTCTGTCAGAGGGGAAAAAAATATCTAGGGGAAAGGGCCGAAATTCGGCGGGTCTTTCAGAAGGAAAAAAAACCCTGGGCTTATTAAATAAAGTAATTCTGATGTATTCCACATTGCAATATGCAGCATAAAAAACGTCTTTTATGCACTAGTTAGATTCTGCTTTCTGATTACACCAAAATATTATACATATCAATACTCACTACACCAATAAGAACAGTCATTTGGAACATCGCTTCTTCATCTCATACCATTGAATTTTTTAATAATTAATGTCTTAGTAATTGAACAAATTTGGTCTATTTCAGTCATTGAAATTGAGATTTAAATCTACAAGCAAGTCGGGCTAGAACTATGGGAATTTGCACAAGCCCGAAGCCAGATTTTACTGGCCCAAACATTTTTGTTAAAAATGCAGATAAACATAACATAAAAGATCCAAAGAAGCATTCATTTATTCAATCTTTAGAATACAATACAAATCTCTTATTAATTTCATCCTCATCCAAGTAAGCTTCCTCGTCATCTGAGCCAGCCTCTTTCGGATCCTGAAATAAGAAGAAATTAATTTCACACACGGATTTCAATCAAATCACAATTATGAATATATGCATAAAGTTTAGGTAAAAAAATTAGCAGAAAGTTATCCCATATATCCATGTGAAAGAGATAGCAAACTTGAACCACCCGAAAATTTATAAGCAATTAAGTGCCAGGTTATTCTACAAAAAGCCAGTTGGCAAATGCGTCAATCACAGCTACCTCAGATTCGCATTCCTCAACAACGTACTTGAATGACAACTGTCGGCCATTACTCTCTGTGTCCCGAATGCAACGCAAAACTTTTTTTTACATAATAGTAATCCGGGAATCACAAAACCATGCGCTTTATGCGCAGTAATCCAATAATCGGCTGATTGCCCATCACGTGTGCGCAGTGTGTTAAAACATAAGCGGCTGTTGATTTAAGCGGCTCAAAACTTTGTTTACAAATATTGAAAATGAAAGTGGAACTCGTTTTCTGTTTAATGAATTGTACAAGCACGTCGGTCTTGTAATATTGGATTTCCTACAAGCCCGAAAGAAAAAATACTAGTTTTTTGCTGTCGGACTAGTGCGAATTTCGAAGACTGCTATTTAGAATGTTCATTCATGCCATACAGGTTTTTTTTCCCCACTTTTTGAGAAGCTAGCCCATGGCTTTGGAATTGGGAATTTTATCGTCATTTTTAAGAAATTGGGAAAAACTAATTTGATATACCTCTTTATAATAATTCAAATTAAAAGAACAAAATCATAAACATCATTATTGTATACTTTGTTTAATGAAATTGAAATAAAATTGAGATAAAATGATAATAATAATCATAAGACACTTCTTTCTAAAAAAAACTTTTTTTTTTGGAAATTGGGATTTTTTTGGAAAAAATGTATACTATTTGCCTATGGGAATACGGTCGAATTTCGGCTATAAAATTGGACCAAAACAAACCCTGCCATATATCTGATGTTAAATGATATTGAAATGAGATATGTGTGGTGATGAAAGTATTGAAACAGTTGTTTTACAGGGTTTATACGACACAGATTACACAAATCTGCGTATCGTGGGAAAGGCAAGTAATTGGGAAACATAAATAATGCATAGTTATCAAAGACAAAATCCTATATTTTGGAATCCTGAAAATGTTCTATATTATGAGTAATTAATTTAAAACAAAGAGCTCCTTGGTCAGACAGATGCNCCCAAACAGGGTCTTGACACAGGATTTTCTGCAACATATGGGTCATCTACTGTCCAAGGCCAATTTACATGTACAGTTTCAAGCCAATCGGTCAATTCGTTGATGAGTAATTGATCGGAAACGCTTTTCAAACTTTTTGTGCCAGTGACCTATGACCTAGTGACCCAAATTTCAATAGGGGTCATCTTCCGTCCAAGGCCAATGCACATGGGAAGTATCAAGCCAATCGGTGAATAAGTTGACATGTTTTTGATTGGAAACGATTTCACACTTATAGTGACAGTGACCTTGACCTTTGACCTTGTGACCCTAATTCAATAGGGGCCATCTACTGTCCAAAGCCAATGCACATGGGAAGTATTAAGCCAATCGGTCCCTCTGTTCACAAGTTATTGATCGGAAACAATTTTCACTTTAAGTGGTACAGTGACCTAGTGACCCCAATTTCATTAGGGGTCATCTACTGACAAAGGCCAATGCACATGGGGAGTATCAAGCCAATTGGTTTATTTATTTTTTCTAACAAACTATGCTTACTGATAGCGGCATATTATAATGCAAGAAATACATGAAAAACACGCGCAGTTTAATTGTATTTATGTACTTACAGGTGTCAGTTTACATTCATTAAAGTTGAAATGTGAAATGTGAAAAAGTCACATGATCCAGCATCCTGACTACTCTACATCATTATGCATCAAATACTCAGAGGAGAAGAGATATTTATCAAAATGTCAAGAATTTAAAGGGACATTTCCATCGTTCACAGAACGTATTGTCTAAAATAAATAAAGTCTGCTTTGTACACATACCCTTGTATTATTTTGGAACAACAAGCTCAACAAATAGGGAAGTACATGGTTGTGATTTGGGGTGAAAGTCTTGCCAAACGATTAAGATAAATTCTGTACATTACCTGTTTAAGCATTCCAACTCAGAGAAAATTCAATATTTCCACTAAAAAATGTTCAAGTTGCATTTTTTAGGAACTCACAATGCAAATTTATTTCCCATGTTTGCTTCGTAAATAATCTTGTAGAAGCTGTCATTCGTTATGTGCAGCATGATTGATGCTTCGNTGCTGGTCCTTTTAATTTAGACAAGTTATCTCAAATTGCCACACAAAGTAATTGTTTAATTGGGCTTTATGCCATTTTAAACAATTTTCAGTTATATTGCGGCAATACCCATTAATTCTATCTGGAAAACCAGTTCTTATTTTTTTTTAATAAACTGGTATTTGTTATACAGACTTATGATCTACCCTATCCCAGAATGCCATTGATAGTGTATAAAAGCATTGTTTACTACATAATTCCATGAATTACATGATTCCAGTTGATGTATTTGTATGATTTTTGATATTTCCCAATTTGATGGATATCACGACGCGAAAATTCCCAATTTGAAGGATTTCGCGACTCAAAAATTCCCAATTTCTAGGGGACAGGACCTGTTCCCAAACAGGTGAAAAAAACGCTGAGCTCATAACATGTTTCATAATATTTTGGTTAAATGTAATGCTTAATTGTACAAAGAAGTGTAAAAAAACAAACTTAAAGAGTAATTACTGTAATTCAACTTAGAGCCAGTTGCACAAAATGCTAATTTTAGCATCTATAAACCAGTATAAACGCCAGCTATTTTAGAAAATTGTTTACTTGACACAAGATGCGAGATCCACATCATACATGGACATAACGTTGCTCAGCGCAAAAATACTTGACATAAAACAGCTTGTGCTTTGATTTGGTACTAATGACAAGTTCTAATTTCCAAAAAAAAAAGGAACATAATAAATGGAATATTGCATTAATATTGTGTTCTGTTTTATAAGTTGGAGTCCCTTTGGTTGTGTCAAGTAGCACAATAGTATGATACAACTTCACACAACTTACTGGGCAGATACATGTTCTCCGACCAGCAGATCGTGGGCTCCACGCAAGACTATCGTAACTCACAATATAATATATAATAAATTACGATAGTCTTGCATGGAGCCGACGAGATACTAGCATTATATTATACATTTGAGCCTCGCTCTGTGAAAAGGGGGGTTCAATGCATTTACGTAAAGTGTTGTCCCCAATTAGCCTGTTCAGTCTGCACAGGATAATCAGGGACAAAACTTTCCACTTTTATTGTATTTTTCATTTCAAGACAAAAATTGAAGTGACTCTTCTTGACAAAAATACAGTTAAGGCGGAAAGTGTCGTCCATGATTAGCCTGTGGGGACTGTACAGGCTAATCTGGGACTACTAGTAGCAAAATTGCAATTTACGCACATGCCTTAATAAACCCCCTGTTTTAAAAGCGAGACTCATTCATTTTTGTACTGCATTCTAAATAAACAAATTCCATATTCATCGACAGACCTGAAACAAGTTACATATTCATTATTTATTTCCACAGACCAAACTTATTTTAAGAATCACCGCTATAGAGACTCACCATGTTTGGTTTCGTTGCATACTTCAAATCTGTCTCCCCTTATCCAATATAATAAGCATTCCGGGTCCGGGTTAGGATAAGAGAACACCGTCAGTATCTGAAATGGACAGAATGGGTTACCAGAGAGGGTAATCACATGACAAACAATATTGTGACGTCCATGCCAAGACATATTATTTTTTGCCGTTAAATACTCTTTATTACTTGTATTAATTGTTTAAATGCCATTCACTTTCCAGCCATATCAGCATGAAAGTGATAAGCGTCTATTTTGTATTTAAATTCGCTTTGTATCTCGACTTTACTAGCCACAATGAGTTCAAATGATCCATTTTATGGTTGCTTGCCTTTCAATGTACAAGAACAGACCGTTTGATTGTGCAACTCCTTTTATCCCTTGGCATGCTGGGAAAATTTGTTAAAATGCTAAAATGTTGTCTGCTGAATTTATAAAATTAGCATTTTCTTCGATTTTTTTTTCAAAGAATACTATCAGAATAGCAAACAGTTTGGATCCTGATGAGACGCCACGTTCTGTGGCATCTCATCTGGATCCAAACTGTTTGCAAAGGCCTTCAAAATTCTGTTCCAGCACTGAAATGGTTATATAAGTTTATAAATGTATTCAGATTGGGTGATTCTCATTCTTGTTCTAATTCTTTTTCAACGTGTTGCTATCAATTTGTTAAGGTTTACAGTGAAAACTTGCTATTAAGACCAGGGTTTTTTTTCCTTCTGAAAGACCCGCCGAATTTCAGCCCTTTCCCCTAGATATTTCCCCCCCCCCCCCTGACAGAAATGTTTCCCCAAAAAATGATTTTCCCCTAAAAAAAAAACACATTTTTTTTTTTAACCTTTAAATACATAAGTTAACCTGATCCAGTGTAGAAAGTAGAAAATATTGCATAATTAAATTATCTGTTGCCTTGAATTTGTTTTAAAAACACTAAACTATGTTAAAGTGATTATTTAAGACTTTCCTTATTTTCCCCAAAATCCGGCGTTTCGCGTGATTTTTTCCCCCCAAAATCCAGCTTTTTGTGCGATTTTTTTCCCCTCAAAAAAGGCCAGGCCCTTTCCCAAAAATCAGATAAAAACCCCTGATTAGATCACTTGTGGGACTTTTGAAAAGTGGTCTTAATAGCGAGGTGGTCATAATTATGAGTTTTCATGACTGATGAAAATGGTCTTTCATCATAACAGTAATCAATCAATTCACTGTACAAGGATAGTATTTCAAGCTTTTCAAACAAGAACTGAAACATAATTTTTATCCCATTATACTATCCTTTTGGTAGTCTCAGAAAAGACTCTTCACTGAGTCAACAACAGTCAATTGTTGTTTTCTTAGCAGAGCTTTTTACAGAGATTTCCCAGTACTCGCCTTGATTAAATCAATCTTTTCTTTTAAACACAGGATTTTTTTAACCTTATATAACAGACGCCAAAAATCGGCGTCTTCCCCCACCAAATTAGGCTGTTTTTTCCCCTTTCAGGACCCAAAAATTCCCCTTAAAAAAAAAAAAAAAAAAAAAAAAAAATTTTTTTTAATAGAAAGATGTGTCTCATGATTATTACATCTCAATTATATTTCAATTTAATCTTGTCAAACGTAATAAATTATGAAAAAAACAATGAATTTAGTGCAAACATGTACAAATGTATTGTAATAATGAGAGAGTAAGTAAACAAATCCCCCACAAAAGGAAACGCCGCGAAAATTCCCACGTGCACAATTTTCCCCCAAAGTGGAAAATCCCGCGTAAAATTTTCCCCACATAAGGGCTAAAGGCCCCTTCCCCACAACCCAAAAAAAACCCTGAAACACGAACTCTTTCCGTTTTGCTTATCCATTTTGAATAACGATATGGCATACAGGTTAGGTTTTATTACAAACAAAACCATCTTATTCATTTATCCTTACTGTTTAACTATTAGCCACCTTACATCTTTAAAGTGTGTACCAAACAATAACCAATATCAAAAACACGATAATATTAGCTAATTATGAATCAAGATTTAAGGGTCAAAAAGAATAACAATGGCAAAAAATCTCTAACACCTAGCAATCGATGCAAATACTATTGAGGCAAATACTGTTGTCATTAATTGTCGTAAATTGGTTCAAAATGGCTTCATACACAAACCCAATCGACCACACCACCCAATCAAGGTTTAAAAATTACTGGTCGTCTGGCGGGTGTCAATTTAGAGCAATTTCGTTGATTTGTATTAATTACGGTAAAGTGGTCGTAATAGCGGATTAGCGGGTTGGTCAGATTAATGAGTGTAATGACCATTGAAATATAGAAGTAAAAATTCTGGACTGAAAAATGGTGGTCGTCGTAGCAAGATGGTCATAACACTGAGTAGGTCGTTGAAGAGAGTTTTTACTGTATACTTATTCACTGCAAGGTGCACATGTAAAGGGAATATAGTGATGTTGAACAATTTGCTTCTGTAAACTTTTCCTTGTTTTTCTACTCTAGTGACATGCTTCAACTTTTATTTTGTTGTTGTTTGATATGCAATGCATCATAATAAATCTGCGTTTTTTGTGATCGACCCATCAACAGCGCTTTTTTATTTTGTTATAAACTTTATCTGTTAATGTTTTTATCTGTTATCCTAGTAAATGATTCTCTGTGATTTATAGTAATTGTAATGATTAGCGCTATAATTGTTAACAACTTTACAACCAATTGTGTGTATTGTGTTTTTCAGGGGTGTTGCAGATTAAACATCCAACACGCGGCGGATCCAGACTAAAGAAAATAAACCAAATTAAAAGATAACGACATGTGTTCAACACCTGAATGAAATAGTTTCTGCTGTTTTATTAAAAAGAAATATAAAAACATATTGATTTTATTTTGTGTATTGTTTTTTAACTACATGTAACTGACAAATTACTGTTCTTAAAATGATCAAATATGTACAATGCAAAACGTGTGAAACTTTATTGAAAACTTACCAAAATAATTAGCTTACACTTACTATAACCCATAATGTTCGCACGTTCCCTTATTGTGATGATAAAGGTAGGATTGTTAGTGACAGGCAAGTTACCCCCTTCCCCACCATGAGTTGTCGCAACAACGATTTATCGCGAACAAGTATAACAAACAAAAACGGAAAATTACAGACACAATTTTTTGTTTATCAAAATCATAAATCGGCAAATTTACGTGCTGACGAAATAGTAATTATATATTTTTTTGTTAATGACGATTTTTTGTGCTAACAAAAAATAATTGGTTTCACAGTAATTATCCGACTCATCAGCAATTGCACGGGTGATAACAACAAAATAATACAGTGTCAAGTTTGTTCTTCAATATCATGTAAAGTTTGTTCTTATTCACAGTTGTCAATTTATAAAACGTTGAAAATTAGTTCAACGTCAACTATACTAAAGACGACAACAACAAAATTAACAATTGATCACTGCAAACCACTTCTACTTTATAATCGACAAAACCGTTTATAAAACAAGAAATATCTTTGAAAAATAAAATCTACGTATATTTTGAATTAAAAAATTTACTTTAAGTTATTATTTAAAAACAAAGGTTAAAGTATTGGTGCGTTCTTTTTTTCACTTAAAAGTCGCATATCCACTGCATGAAATGTTTTGTCATAAAATGCAAGTATATAAAACCACATAAAAGTGTTCGTAGATACAAATTTTACTACGTGTGATCACATCATATATGTACTTACATGGCGTTTTATGACTTTATTTATTCGTCAGCGAAACATAATAAGATGCCAGTTTTTGTTCCACACATTCAAAAAACACATACGCGTCATGCGAAAATTGGTCTTATGACATATGCTGCCAGCGTAGCTCAAGCCCAGTCTGCGCACTTGCGCAGTCTGGTCAGGGGCTATGCTTTCCGCTTAAAAAAGCATGCAAGCTTTCGTGGTATCTTCTGAGTATCCTCATCAGTATGCATATCTTGACAAGACTGGGCGGATGTGCAGACTGGACTGGAGCTACATTGGCAGCATATTTCATCAGTTTACATATCTTGACAAGACTGGGCAGATGCACAGGCTGGACTGGAACTACGTTGGCAGCATTTTGCCAGGGCCCTCAATCCATTTTAGGGGAAGCGGGTCGCTACCCATAGCAGGGGGAATTTTCGCGGTGTTTCACTTTTTTGGAGGATTTTTTACTTACTCTCTAATTATAACATTTGTACATGTTTGCACTATATTCATTGCTTTTTTCATAATTTNTTTTTCCCCAAAAAAGGGGAAAAAGTATACTTTTCAGGGGGGGAATGCGGCCGAATTTCGGCCGTGGATTTGACAGATTGAGGGCCCTGTTTGCATAAGTCCCATTTTCACATGATGCGGTTCTTTAAAAATCTCATTGCATCTTGTAAATTGAACATCAGACCACAATACTTTCCTATAGAAAAGTGAAGTCACACTGTGTTATTTATAGCAAACTGCCTATTCTGGCTTACAGGAACAAATTTCAGACAGTGTATGTCACACATGTGTGGCTAGATAATTCAACAATTTCCCTTGGACACTATACTATTTCGGTAGTTTTGTCTCACAATGCAAGACAAATGGCATTTACCGATAGGCTTTCATCCATTTCATTCCCTAAAATTTGTGTTATGTGATATCTTGAAAACAACAATGTGTTATCAACATAAGGCGTTTATTTATAATGCATTCCGTCTTCTCCTGACGATATACTGACCCAGCACTGACCCTGAAAGTATTGGGGATGGAATTTACTGGTAATGCGTAATAGTAACTGGGCCAAAATGAACATGCAGAGAGTAGTTCACATTGACCATATACTGACCCAGCACTGACCATGAAAGTATTGGGGATGGAATTTACTGGTAATGCGTAATAGTAACTGGGCCAAAATGAACATGCAGAGAGTAGTCCACATTGACCATATACTGACCCAGCACTGACCCTGAAAGTATTGGGGATGGAATTTACTGGTAATGCGTAATAGTAACTGGGCCAAAATGAACATGCAGAGAGTAGT
>VMBQ01002445.1:74112-118073 GCA_007657795.1 Dreissena rostriformis | reverse complement strand
TTTTATTCATGGACTAAATGCATGGACTAAATGAATGCATAATACATTTGTTTAAGGTGAAAATTTGGACTATTCTGGACTCATTTTAATTATGTTTTCAAAAGCACACCGTGTATCAATTAAGGTGCATCAGACACAATCAATTAACAAACGGTGAGTAACACAATCATGTATACATGGACTCGCCGTTGCGTAGCGGGCATGGTTTCTGCTTACCGACAGTAGGTCACGGATTCGATCGTGATTGCGGGAGCGTTCTTGAGATTTCTCCAAAATACACATAGCACTGGTTCTACCCAGGAAACGGTGTCGAGAGCATCGCAATAAGGCAGAAGCTTTCGATGCAATCGAATTAAAATCAATATGTCTAAAACAAAAAACAACACTATATATGGAATGTTATTATATTAATTACGTTTTAATTTCATATGGTTGCTGCAAAGGGCTGAGAAAAGTTGTATTAACCTGGTTACTTTAATTTAATTTTTCAAGTTAGAGTTACACGAGATTTTATTGTAACGTGTCATCCAGTCAAATGCCGTGATTAAAATGCAATGTTATGTTTAGCGTGACACACCATTAAACAAAAACAACATTCAAACTTCATTGACCTCATGTTTACTGTTTTGCTTTTTTACTCTCTCGTGTTTGTTTCATTTGCTTCTTTTGTTCTCGTTCGACCTTTCGAATTTCCTTTTCTAATGCCATTTTTTTCTTCTCTTCATCCTTCTTCAATTTCTCTTGAAACAATTCATCCGCTGAAATTACGAAGTAGCGATTACCTTCAGCTTTTCTTTTAGTCGCTTTTGTTTTAATGTTCGGTAAAGGGAAGTGTTTTTCAATAATTTCTCTCGGCGATGTACCCTGATTTGAACATTTTCTTTTGTACGTCTTCCATGTTTGATATTTAGTGTCATCAATATCCTTACCACTCATTAGGGCAGCGTAGTATTTTAATAAAAGCTCTGGGGAAAGTGTGGACTCAATTACCTCCAGAGCTTTTTGATCAGTGACAACTGGTAAGTCACTTCCTGATAAACTTTCATTTAACCCGTCGGTCACTTCTAAAACATCACTGCTGGTAAACTGTGTTAGGGCGCCCTCATGTGTGATGAGTAGAGGAAGATCAATTACAGATTCACCCACTGGAAGCAGTAAATCAAACATTGTGTTCGAATCAACGGATGAATGAATGTCAGAAGGAATGCGAGGGGCCTCCAGATTTACAGGCAGACTTGAGGTTTCGGACTGAATAATATCGGAGGTTTCACTCTCAGTGGTTGCAGACAGACTTGAGGTAACAGCCTGGATAGTTACAGGCAGAGTACTGATCTCGGACTCGTTAGTTCCAGGCGGACTTGAGGTCTCTGTCACGTCGAAATTTCCCGTTGTCTCTACAGCAAGTTCCGTACTTGGTAGGTACGCGATGTCAGGAATGGCGCTTGGATTGAACGGGTGAATACCGGTTGCTCGAAACCCGCTAATGACATTGCTTGGAGTTACAGATGCCGCCCATGCTTTACCAAACACACGTAGAAAACTTGAATTTCCAAGAGAAACACCCGTGATTTTGATAAATTCGTCGACATGGACATTCCAACTGCTTTTGAGAGACTTGAAAACCGACCTGTCAAATGGCTGGGTCCAGTGGCTGGTATGGCTTGGCAGCTCCCCAAGGATGATGCTCTCTTGACGTGCTAGCTTGAGGAATTCCAAGTTGTTGTGAGATCCATGTCCGTCGAAGATCAAAAGTTGGGGGCGAACTGGTCCAATGCTTGGAAGAAAGTGGTTGGTAAACCAAAGATGGGCTATTCCTTCCTGCGTCCATCCTGACTCGCTGACACTAAACTTCGCCCCGTAGAGAGGTGAAGTCTGATCTCTGCAGGACTCGGTGTCAAACCCGTGAAGCTTTTTTGTTGTCTTGCCAGGGAAAATGAAGTACGGTGGTATGCAACGACCGGACGCGTTCCCACAGGCTATAACGGTTGTCGTTTCCCGAGAGATGCTAGCTCTACCGTGTACAGTGCGGGAGCCTTTAGAAGCAATAACTTTCACGGGCTTGTGAGACATCTGGACGCCGGTTTCGTCCATATTCCAAATCCTTTCCGGAGTCTTGTCAAAATTATATTTTTCAAGGACTCCTTTGAGGTCTTGAAAATATGAGTGAATCCGGCTCCTTGTCATGGCAGCATGTCTGTTAGCTGCTGTAGGCTCTGGACATCTAAGTGAGAAGTTTGGATGCCGTGCCTTCAGATTCCTCCACCACATGTCGGATGGTCGCCCGTTTTTGAAGGACTTTCCATTTTCGTCTGCAAAGACGCCGACGAATCTCATGAAATTGCTCTTAGAGAATCCCAGGCCCTTATCAGCACGAGCTGTAGCAGCACTTATCAGGGCGCCTTCATCCACCGTAGATAGCCGAGGCTTCTTCCCCCAAACACTGCCGACCTTGACCTTTCCAGTTAATCTGTCTGACAACGTCGACTTTGGAACATTGAATTGTTCAGCAGCACTGCGGACTGACATCCCTCCGTTGACGGCCATTACAGCGTCGTCCATGTCCGGCTGTGACCATTTGTTATTTGACACTGTAAAGTAATATAGTTTAATTAGTAGAAACAAACAGAGAGAAAAGGTTCGATTTATTTTATTTTGAACTTTCAACAAACTCAAACTTTTTAAATATAAAATAAAAATAAACAAGAGTTCCGCGGTCGGAGACATATGCCCCCAAACAGGGCCTTGATTTTCACACTTATTGTGTTAGTTACATTTGACCCCAATTTCAATATGGGTCATCTAATGCCCATATCAATGCAAACGGGAAGTTTCAAGCCAATCAGTTGATTCGTTCACAAGTTATTGATCGGAAACGAACTAGTCTACCGACAGACCGACAGTCAGATAGGCCGACAGACCAACCGACCGACCGACATCCAGCAAAACAATATACCCCCTCTTCTTCGAAGGGGGGCATAATAAATAAAGGGTTAAATCTAGCACGTTGTTGTCTTAAATTGTCAGTATATTTTATGAATGTAGGTGCTATTCAGCACTGGCTTCAATCGCGTGGCATCTTCTTCTTGACATTTAAACCCAATGCTACAGTTTTGCATCGGGCCTTTAAATCTTGAAAACTTTTCCGCCTTCATTTTGGGTCTCAGGTAACACGTGCCCTGTGCAAAGCCTAAAACTTCCCCGAGTTTTCGAGCGTCTTCACGGCGAAGATAGCACACACGCCGGGTTAGGTCTCTGTCATCAAAGACCGCTACAGCATTCGGATCCCATGGGTTGTTTGGCTCCGATTTGCAAAAATATAGCGCCCCGACCTCTAGTTCTCTTTTCCCTCCGTGGTGCATACCAACAACGTACACGTTACGGATAATGACATTCTTCATCCTAGTAATTAACAAGTAAAGGGTGTAAACTAAAATATAGTTTGGAATAATTGACCTCTGGAATTGTTTTTTGCATCAGGTTTAACATCGCGTCAACAATTGTTCAATTATATTGCAATTCCCAGTTATTATATTTACCACTAGGCCCAGAGTCCCCCCCCCTCCTCAACAAAAAAAAACTTAAATATACATTATTTCAAGGCTGACTGGTTGTAGAAATCTATAATATTGATCGGATAAACAATGCAATAAAAGTCGGCATCTGGTCAATTATTCCTAACTATATGATTTATTAATGAAGTACTTAAACCGAGAAAAGCAACCTCAGAACCAAACTAGAAACGTAAACAAAACCAACATTTACCACAAAATATATTATTAATGCAGATTGATTTTAAAACAGTAGGTAATTATAAGGCAGAAGAAGGTGCGTGCTTTAAATGCTTACTCTGGCGAATAGGGCTAGTTGTTTGTGGTGCTTTGTCCATGCATTTGTTTTTGTACCAAAGCATTTGGTAAGAAATATGTTTCTAAATATCGTAGAAATAATTCATGTAGATCTAAATTTAAATATATTACTGTGCAAGTTTGAAATAAAAGAACTGGATCTATAAACATAATTTAATATCAATGATTTTTTTGACAGTTGACTTTAAGTCGGACTGTCCGACTCATAAGCGAATCGGCAATTTTGTCTGTCCGTCTTAAAATCGAATATACGTCCTTCGTTTGGGAGGGGAAAATAAAAACTTAAATCAAAACTATGTCAAATAAACGGTATTTTGAAAAAAGAATATGTTTATTCTTTATGAAGAAACACGTAGCATATTTTCTTTCATTACATTGTTTAAGATAAGCCATAAAAAAATGTGAGATAACTTACTTTTTTCGTGAAAAGACTTTCAAAATATTCGCGCTTCGGGTGGTTTTTAGCCTTGTCCTTCAAAAAGAGCGGAAACCCGTCACGGGCAAAAGAACGACAACTTGTGATAGATTAATGATCTTTCTGTGCATGGTTATCTTTCTTTGCATATTTCCGTTACTTTTTAGTGGAAATAAATCAACGTAAAAATGTCCGACTCTAGATCGCGTCCGACTCTCGATCACTTTACCCTATCTAGTAATATTGGCACAACTTTTGAGTCAAACTTCAATATATTCACATACAAATTGGGACAGTGATCTCTATAACATCAATAGGATGCTTAACATTTCACACACATCTCGACATCATCGGAAAACCGATATTGGGTTGAATAAGCCTCATTTTACTGGGGTTGAATAAGTCTGGGGCCGAATCAGCCGACAGCCGTCTGGTCATGTGTAATGTGTGCAATTAAATACAATTATTATTTATACAACTATATGGAATAAGCTTTATAAATCCAATATACAATAAGTAATGGAAGACTTACTGCAGAATGCATAAGTAAATAAATCCAAAATAGCTGACATATTGTTTTGCCGCACATTTTCTCGGTATTATCAATAAACCCAGGAAAGAACGCCAATGTCATACAGTGACGTCAATTTAATGCAATGATGTCACTTCGATTGGCGGGAAAGTCTGCATGGTCACCAATCGTGATACATCGACGATCTCCGTAAAAAAAATATCGCGTCTTTTTATTTAGTAGAACATCCCCGTACACATCTTCACATTCTGTATTAGCATATGATTTATTGCATTATTATTGATATCTTCAATCAATCGTGATACATCGACTCAAACTCCTCGCAGATGTTACCACCACGGCTATATACTTGCGATAACCACTGCCATCAGATCATCACAAGCAAATCCTTTCATATCTGGATTCTTTTAAGTAGATCTATCATATATAATGAGAAAGTACTGTCATTTTCTTTCAAATTTCCAAAATAGTGTATAGATCTAAGTTTAGGTTCATAATACACAAGAAATATCTTTAAAAAAATAAAAAAATAAATCGGCGTATATCCTGACTTTGAAATAAAGATAAAAAATGTACTTTTCTAAGGTGTTAAATAAAAAAAAGGTTTAAGTATTGTTTTGTTCTATTGTTCACTTAAAAGTCGCATATCCACCGCATGAAATGTTTGTCATGAAGTGCACGTATAATAAACCACATAAAAGTGTTCGTAGATACAAATTATGAATGTATTTTTTCGTCGTCGAAGCATTTGGTATTTGATTAAGACGCCGTTTTCTTTCAACACATTTAAATGACGCTATTTTAAGTCAAGTACGTGATGCAATTGATAATGAGTGTGTCCAGATACAGTAATTCATAAACGGATACATAAAGCAATCGAACATGTAAACAAATCAAAACAAGGACAAAGACAAGGACAAACAAAACAACAAGAAAAAAGAAAAACATGCGGGAAGTATCAATGATTCAGTGACGGGAGCTCAAATGAACATTCCAGTGTCAAAGGCAGCGTGCTCAGTAAGTACTAGTCACATTCAAACAATCCACAGTTTATTAATGTTCCAATGCAAATCACGGACTTTCAATATCAACCCCAAATTTGCCAAAAATAATCAAAATTGTGCGCCGAAACAAATGTAGAGCTATACGTACCATGCACATGAACTGCAGCGACCGAACCATAAAAAATGTACGTGATCCAGCAGCAATAAAGCCAAACGCTCTAAAGCAATCAGGGACCGCCAGTTTTTCCCCCACCCACATATCAGAACTAAAATATACACAGGGCAACCCGCAAGTGCACGCAAACCAGCATGACAATGTCACTTTGATTTCACTGGTAGAAAGATTGGATACTGAGTCCCGTCAACAGTCCATTGAGAAGCTTGTTTCCAAACTTGACATAATACAAAACGAACTGTCCCATGTAAAAGCTGATGTGGCTGCCTTGCGAGGAGAAAATGCATCCATGAACTCACGTCTGAACGAAATAGAAGTAAGTTCTCAGTCATTGAATATTATATTGTGATATTGCAGACGATTTCCATTCACATAAACTAAATTCATCAAAAACACTATCTGAACTCAATTTAAAAACAAATAAAATCGAACATGAAATGTCAACATTTGAAAATGTAAACACACAGATCCAGGATAATGTAACTGAACTACGGTGGCGTAGCATGAGGAATAACCTTGTCTTCGTTGGGGTGCCAGAAAGCACAGGGAATGCGGAGCAACAAAACCCTTGTAATACCATTTTCGACGATTCCTTACAGAACGTATAGAAAACGATAAAAGTATTAACAAAAATGATGACAAACATACCAATAACATTACATGTGCACGTGTCCGTCGGATCACTGTTGGACCAAATCATAATAATCATAATATTTATATTAATAATATTATTAATTATAAAGAACATGTGAAATAATGGGATCATGATTAATGTAATACATTTGAAGAAAATATAAACATTTTAAATGTCGATGATCTCGAAGCTTCTAACTGCACTAATAATCGTTCAATTGATGACATGGATCTTATAGTCGTCAAAATCGATTCTCTATATCAAAACAGTTGTAAAAGCAGTTTTGGCACTTATAAAAAGCAAACAAGTTCAAGTATAACAACGAACCCAAATGGTACGACCGAAACTGTAAAGAAGCCCGGAAAAAATGTCCAACGTGCCAAATATTTATACAAGACAAAGAAATCTGTAACATCGTCTTAATCTAAAAAAGCACAAGTAAAATATACAAGAAAATAATTAAACAAGGTTAATACACATTTAAAAAGAAAAATGCTCAACAAATAAAATCATTAAAAAATACAAACCCCAGAGCTTTCTGGAAAACTATTTCAGGCAAAAAACGCAACACGGTTAAAGCAAATATTGACTTGCTGGCAAACCAATTTAAAACTGTAAATGGCGACGACACTGTATCATTTACGATGAACCACAGCCAACTACCGTTTATAATAACGATTTACTTAATGCCGAGATAACATGTGAAGAAATCGAACATTGTATAAATTTGTTAAAAAATAACAAAGCATGCGGCATCGATGATACTCTAAATGAACACATTAAAGCATCCTTTCCAATTATGAAATATGTATTCGTTAAACTATTTAACTTATGATTAAGCTCTAGTATTGGCGTGTTCTGAGAAAACTTGGCAAAATGCTTGTGCGTAAAGTGTCATCCCAGATTAGCCTGTGCAGTCCGCACAGGCTAATCCGGGACGACACTTTCCGCCTAAATTGGATTTTCGCTAAGAAGAAACATCATTTAAACGAAAAATTCCATAAAAGCGGAAATCGTCGTCCCTGATTAGCCTGTGCGGACTGCACAGGCTAATCTGGGATGACAATTTACGCACAAGCATTTTGCCCAGTTTTCCCAGAACACGACACTTGTATTGGCCTAGTAATTGGACATTAGGGTAACTCAATCCAATTTATAAAAATAGAGGTTCCGAAAAAGATCCTTCTTACTACAGACCAATCGATTTATTGAGCTGTGTAAGTAAATTAGTCACCATAGTTTTAAACATACGTTTAGAAAAAAATATCATGAAGTATGACCTTCACAATATTGTGACATATAGAAACTAACTGTTAATACGGAACAGTCAAAAACATTTTTTTTTGAAAAGGTAGATCAGTTAAAAATGATAAATACATTGGTATTTTATTTAATAGTTGCTGTCTGTAGTGGCTCTGTTTTTCCAGACCAAAAAGAATCTAGTCGAACAGGCAACCAAAGCTATGTACTGTCTTATTAATAAATGCAGTAGCCTCGCTTTACAGATATATATGAAAATTGCTCTATTTAACAAGATGATTAAGCCCATTCTTTTAATTTTATAACATGTTTTTTGTGTTGTTTTCTATACATTTAAATATTGTATGTTATTCCCCCCCCCACACACACACTATGCCCAAATGTTTGAATATTGTTCGCGTGTGTTGCTTAACTTCTAAATATTCTCTCCCTTTAAATGATTTTTTTGCTATGTAATATGTGGCCCCTTCAACTATGTTTCACCAATGTATGTTTGTGTAACTTGAGCTCATATTGTCATGTTATGCATGAACTGAGCTTGAAATAAATAAACTTGAAGGTGTACGGTTGTGAATGTTGGGGGTTTGCAAATAACTATGTATTAGAAAAAGTTCAGTTGAAGTTTCTGAAAATTATACTATGGGTTAAGGCCAGTACGGCATCTTGCATTATATACGGAGAAACTGGAGTAAAGCCCCTCCAAATTGATATTGAAAGTAGAATGATTTCGTTTTGGTCTAAATTGGTTCATCCATTGTGTTTTAAATTAAAATGCGGCATGATGAATATTAATATTTGGCAGTCTCATGATTTTCCGAATTGCACCTGGCTCATTCAAAGTATGAAACAAAAACTATCAGATCTGTTTATTTATGAATGGTACTCAGGTATACATAATTCTAGTAAATGCAGTTATTTTAGATTGATTAAAGTAACATTTTGGTTCGAATCCTATACTGTTAAAACTCCAGATAAATGTGTAAAATACATTATACAAATTCGTACAAGAAATAACAGGTTACCTGTCGAATCTGGAAGTTGGCATGGAATCGAATCTAACCAAGGACTGTGTTATTTATGTTACTCCAATAATCATATTGGCGATGAATTCCATTATTTACTTGAATGTAATGTCCTTAAAGATCTAAGAAAACGTTTAATTGATAAAAAATATTATACGAGACCAAAATACAAAAACAAAAAATCGTTAATGTCAATCGATTATCATACTAAGAGTACTTACAGGAAACTATGTATGTTCGTTAAGGAATTATTGAAACAGTTTTAATGGGTAACATGTTTTTCGTGTTTGTTTTTCTATACATAGACATAAAAAAATGTGTACTGTATGGCCCCTTCAACTATGTATTTAACAATGTATGTTTGTGTAATTTTTGTTCATATTGTCATCTTATGCATGAACTGAGCTTAAAATAAATAAACTTGAAACTTGATATGGAGCGGCTAATCGAAGAGACGCATGTTTAAAACAAACTTCGTAATTACACAATTTCAGCGCTGCCCGATTGCAATTATGTAAGAAAATTAACAATACAATTAAATGTAATAATTTAGTTTGTAACGCCGGTAACAATTTAAACCATTTAAATTTGCTTTATCCTAAAATTTAACACCAGTTTGGTTTGAGTCATTTAAAATTTCGTTGCCTTTTTTGGAAAATTGTGTTTGGCACGCTTACTTCAAAAACACACTAACTTTGATCTCTTCACACCGTTCATAATAAAAGTAATCTATCGTGTTTTTAAAAAGTTATCAGTTTGTTTGTTATAGGTTTCAATTGTAAAAAAAAGTTCTGTTCTGCTCTGTAACAAGAAAAAGCACCTTAACTATCTTATAATTAGTTCGGTGAAACTATGATATAAGAAAAATGCTTTTTTTTTCAGAAATAAATTTATTTTTTTAAGTAATGTAAAATGTGATATACATATTTTATTTAACAAAATGCATTAATATAATAAACTCATCAACGTTTCCTCAATATATGATTTTTTTTTAAATTGGCCATAAACACGTATCACAAGAAATAGAAAGTTCCTTACATTCTGAAGTTTGTGTATAAAATAAAATGGAAACGATAGATTATCAGTATCATTTAATGTGGTATAATTAACTTAATTCATTACTCGGATCTAGAACAGTTTACACAATATACTTAATGAATTATCATTTGTGAGTGAATCCACTTAAGCATGTTCAGTGCTATGGACAAGATGAACATAAATTATTTGAATTTGTTCAGAAATTCATGCACATTTGATTTCCTGAACAAAACTAGCCGTTAACAAAACGTCTTATACATGTATGAACACCGAATTGGTGGAGTTAAAACATTAATGTAAAGAGTCTATACTTCACAGTTATCTAGTTAAACCATTTATGTAAAAGAGTCTATACTTCACAGTTATCTAGTTAAAACATTTATGTAAAAGAGTCTATACTTCACAGTTATCTAGTTAAACCATTTATGTAAAAGAGTCCATACTTCACAGTTATCTAGTTAAACCATTTATGTAAAAATAGTTTAAACTTCACAGTTATCTAGTTAAACCATTTATGTAAAAGAGTCTATACTTCACAGTTATCTAGTTAAACCATTTTTGTTAAACAGTTTATACTTCACAGTTATCTAGTTAAACCATTTATGTTAGAGTCTATACTTCACAGTTATCTAGTTAAACCATTTATGTAAAAGTGTCTATACTTCACAGTTATCTAGTTAAACCATTTATGTAAAAGAGTCTATACTTCACAGTTATCGAGTTAAACCATTAATGTAAGAGTCTATACTTCACAGTTATCTAGTTAAACCATTTATGTAAAAGAGTCTTTATTCACAGTTATCTAGTTAAACGATTTATGTAAGAGTCTATACTTCACAGTTATCTAGTTAAACCATCTATGTAAAACAACTTCACAGTTATCTAGTTAAACCATTTATGTAAGAGTCTACACTTCACAGTTATCTAGTTAAACCATTTATGTAAAAGAGTCTATTCTTCACAGTTATCTAGTTTAACCATTTATTTAAAACAGTTTATACTTCACAGTTATCTAGTTAAACCATTTGTGTAAACTAGTCTATACTTCACAGTTATCTAGTTAAACCATTTATGTAAAAGTGTATATACTTTACAGTTATCTAGTTTAACCATTTATGTTAAACAGTTTATACTTCGTAATTATCGAATGATAAATGTTTGAGACGAGCACTTCCATGCATTCCAGTTTAGGATTTAAAACCACAACAAGCAGTATTTAAGTTGTCAAAGTACACTTTTGGCAATTATTTCTTGGATGCATAAGTAAATAATGTGTACTGGTAAATAACATGTTTCAATGAAAGTACCGTAATAACTCTAAGTTGTCGGAGACACTTAACACAATATATAGATACTCAAAAATATTCCAAAAATAAGTTCTAAAAATTTAGAGACACACTGACGGTATATCTAATGCAGTGGATGTTCCTATATTCCTGTATATAGCGGTAAAGTCCATGTCGAAATACCTTAAACATTTACGCTGTGCATACTGGAACTACTGGTTGCTCAGAGTTTAGAAGTCGTGTAATGCTCAACGATGGTGGATGCTGCACGGAGTCCCGTATCTCTCGCTCCGTGTGTGCACCCGTTAACGAGCGCCTCCCCCGCGAACATCAGAACTGGCTTCTGGGAAAGCGGGCATCGCACGGGTCTGGCCAAGTCCTCTTGTTCCCCCGGGATCAGCCTCTCGGTCTGGTGGGAATACGAGCCCACCGTATACGGGTTCGAGCACCAACGGGATACACGGATTGACTTCAGCTGCGGCAGATCTTCGCGCCCCAGAAACTGCTTCAAAATTTCAACACATTTATTTCCGATCTCCGTATCACTGAGATGTTCCATATACTCCGCACCGTCCCCACCAATCCAGCCAAGAATGGTGTTGTTCTTCGTGAAGATTTGATCAAAGCCATATATGCCCTTGTACCATGTCGTCTTGTCAACTGTGATGTCTTTCCATCCAAGGGCGATACTTCTGTAAGATGGCCGCGTCACTGGAGACTCAAACTCAAGAAAGATCTTGTTCACGCGCCCCATTCCCATGGACCTAATTGTGCGGGACTTCTCCATCGGCAATGGTGGATCAAACAACGTTTCTAGGTGCGTTTTCAAGTAACCAATAGAACACGTGACAATGACGTGATCAGCCTCGTATTGCGCACCGTTCTTTACGGTAACCAGTGCTTTCTGTTTACCCTCTACACGAGTAATTTTAGTGACCTCCGAATTCAGTTGCAGCGATGACCTCGGTATTCCCTTCATCAGATGCTCCAGGATTTGTATATAGCCACCAGGAATATGAACCTCATCTCCCTCTTCAACGTCCCAACTGGAACTTCCCTCCCAGGCGATCTTTTCAAGTTCGTCACCCTCGTGGACTCGTATGCAATTTTCCAACGCGTTCAGCACCAACGAGATGTCCGCGATGCCCTGATCTGGTTTCAGTTTTTGTTTTTCTTGATCGAACAACTGGCGGTAACCGGTCAGGGGAATATGACGGGGCTTTCCGTTTTCTGGCTTTATTGCCTTCATTTGCCGGTCCATCTCATGCTCTACTTTCTTGAACATATGGAAGCCAGACAAAACGCTCTGTCTGTCAATTTCTGTCCCATCTTCGCGCAGGAATCGATAACTTCCACTTAAACAAAAAAGCGTCGATTATCACAATAAATTCCCTACTTAAAAAAACAAAGGTTTGAATTAAAAGATATACCTAGGATCTATACATTCTGACATAAATGGGAATCAGAAATCTTTTCTTCGATCCTCATTAAGAAAACATGTTGTTTTTAATTATACAAGTGTTTAACATGCTTGAACATGATGACTCCCCAAATGAGATCTTTAAGTGCAATTTAGTTACCAAAAGTATTGGATTGTAAGGCTTGAAACACTATTAAGAAATAAATCAGTGAATCAATGTCATCGTCGATTTCCGTTTCAACATTTTACAAATTACATACGCCTTTAATTAGTCTATTTATTTTAAGCTCGATTGCGTCGAAAGCCCAAGGCTTATTTGAAACGCTCTCGAGTCCGTTTCCTGGGACTTGAACCAGTACTTGGTGCCTTTTGGGGTAGACCTTAAGAACGCTCCCACAGTGGGGAATGCACCCGTGACCTCCCGATCGCTAGGCGGACACAATATCCACTACGCAACGGTGATAAAACATACGCATTGGCCAGCCGATATGGAGTAATGGCTCCGATTCTGTCAGCTATCGAAAACACTGAATTCTTGAGGGAAGACCCGTGAATCCAGTTCGCCCCCAGCTCCACGGGCAAGTCGCCGTCGCCAAATTTCACCGTATGAATACGACCGCCGATTCTGGAACGAATTTCGCGCGTAAAAAGTTATAACGCACCAATTTGAAAAGTTGTGAATGTACTAGGCACCAAATGAACATTCTAATGTTTATGGCGATTGTTTTCTTATATGTGTCGCGTTCTTAGAAAACTGGGCATAATGCTTGTGCGTAAATTGTCATCCCAGAATAGCCTGTGCAGTCCGCACAGGCTAATCCGGTACGACACTTTCCGCCTAAACTGGATTTTCGCTAAGAAGAGACATCATTTAAACGAAAAATTCCATAAAAGCGGATATTGTCGTCGCTGATTAGCCTATGCGGACTGCACAGGCTAATCTGGGATGACAATTTACGCACAAGCATTTTGCCCAGTTTTCTCAGAACACGACACATATACGAATTTTAGCTGTCGGCTACGAAGGCTGTGTTCCCCGAGCACGTGTTCATAACAAATTGTCGGAAAAAGCGCAATACTGATGTGTTGACCATGGCGTGGATACATACATGTATGTATTTCAACACCAACCGTGCGTTTTAGATTGATGTGCATTATAACTTGTGTCAGTAGTAAATAATATGAAGCTTTACCCTAGGGCAACCGAAATAAATTTAAGTTAAACATATATAAATTTATGGCAAAACTTTGCACTTGATTGACATGGCTTATATGAAATGAAAGGTTCGATATTTTTATATAATCCTAACAAGCACAGACGTGTTTTAGTATATACATGTATAACATTTCTATGAAAGACTGGATGACAACCGAGAATAAATTAATGGCGATGGAGAGACAGATGACCACTGGAAACAGACTGGCAACGGGGCACTAGGGTCAGCAGCCCTCGAAGTGCAGTCCTCGTGAGAGGACACACACCACCCAGCTGCGACAATGAAAGATAATCCCAGAGTCTACCGAGAGTGGGGGTGAAAGACTCACTTGGACGGACTATATGGAATCGACACGGACTGCCCAATCGACTACGAATGCAACACCAGGAACAGTGACCTGCTCATCTGGAAAGGTCTGCAAGAACCAACAGGGTCTGCGAATAGACCAAGGACAATTTGGATGTCAATGTGTGAAGCCGCGAACACAGCGCTTAGTCGCTCCGACTAGTGAGACGCAGGAGTACGTCAGTCAGGAGTCAACCCACAGTACTGAGGAAATCTCCGTCTTCGAGACAACGCACGATATCTTCCAGGAACCAGAGGTGGATGAAGAGGACCCCCTTGTGGAGCTACTTGGGCTCGACCGCAGTCAGGAAACACGACAGGAAGCTGTTCTGGATAGACCCCGCCTAGACCATGCTACTAGACTCAAGAAACTAAGGACCAAGTGGCACAAGGCATCCGACAAGAAACTTTGGGAACTGCTAAACGATGACCAGGAACCTATCCTAGAAGCATCCATGCAAGGAACAGTGGACAGAAAGCTTGAAATCCTCACCACCATAGTCATCTCGGTAGCAAAGGAACGGTTTGGCCTAGAGGAAGCAAAGGCACGCAAGGAGCCTCCGAGACCCTCCAGACGGCAATACCGCATTGAGAACCTGAGAAAAGAACTCCGAAAGTTAATGTGACGGTACAGAGAGAGTTCATCGCTGGAACGTCTCGGTATATCTCTACTTAGGGATACAGCACTCACTTAGCTGAACTCACTGCAGAAAGTGGAAAATACAAGGAGGAAGGCACGGGAGCGGACCAATAAGAGAATGGCGTTCACGGCTTACCCATACACGTTTGCTAGTAACCTACTGGACAAGGAGCGGTCAGGATTTCTCGAAACCCCAGTGGAAGAGTTAGATAGATAACTCCAAGAGACGCATTACGACGCCAGTAGAAACGACACGCTAGGAAGCTGTGATCGCATAGTACCAGCAGCACCTCTAGAGATTGATTTTATTACATCAGAGCCAACACTGGGGACTTCATCAAGTAGGCAAGATTTGGTTCTGCTCCTGGACCTAACGCCATCCTTTACAAAGTGTACAAGATGTGCCCTCGTCTACTAAACAGGTTATGGAGACTGCTGAAGGTGGTATGGAGAAAAAGGCAAAGTACCAGCAGCCTGGAAGGAAGCAGAATTTTTTACACCCAAGGAAAAGAGCTCCAAGAACATTGACCAGTTCCGGATCATTTCACGGTTAAACGTGAAAGGGAATACTTTCTTTTCTATCCTCGCCAGAAGATTACGACTTACCCCACAGACAACAGGTACATCAACACCTCTATTCAGAAGAGAGTCGTTCCCGGTTTATCAGGCTGTGTAGAGCACACCAGTGCGATCACCCATCTGATACGCGAAGCAAAGGCAAGTAAGAAGGACCTTACAGTCGTCTGGATTGACCTCGCCAATCCATATGGTCCATCCCTCACCAACCAGTTGATTTACACAGCCCTCCAACACTACCATGTTCCAGCCAGTACTCAGAAAATCACCACGAGTTACCTGGATGGTATCAAACTCCGGTTCTCCGTAGGTGACCAGCTGAAGGACTGGCAGAAGTTGGAGAAAGGAATTGGCACCGGATGCCAAGTTTCTTTGGTACTCTTCATCATGGGAATGAATATTATGATCAATGCAGCCCTCAGAGAGACACGCGGACCAAAGACGGGATCAGGGATCTACCAGCCATCCAGTCGAGGATTCATGGATGACCTCACTCTCATCACTTTTATCCATGTACAGACGAAAGGGATGTTGATTGCCCTGACAGACTTCGCTTCATGGGCCAGGATGAAATTAAAGGCAGTTAAGTCCAGATCTCTGATCATCAAGAAGGACAAATCGACAGATAGATTCACCCTTCAAGTACAGAACGGGGAGATACCATCAATAATGAAGAGCCCTATCAAATGGATTGGGAAATGGTTTGACGCAAGCCTACAGGACAGCGACAATGTCAGAAAGCTTGAAACCCAGGTAGATGAGGGACTGAAGAATGAAGACCGCAGCAACCTTCCTGGAAAGTTCAAAGCCTGGCAATACCAGCATGCCTTACAACCAATGCTTATCTGGCAAATGATGCTGTGTAAGGTATCGAGCTCAGTAATAGAAGCCTTTGAGAGGACCACCAGCCGACACATACGGAAGTGGCTAGGAATACCCCAATTTTCTCCAGCGTAGGACTGTACGGAAAGAGCAACAGGCTTCAACCTCCTCCCATGTCCTCGTTGGTGGAGGATTTCAATGGGGGCAGGCATTGTTACCTGCACCAGCAGGAAATGGTCGGCAACAGCGACTGTAAGTCGAGCTGAGAATTCGCTCAAGCTCAAGCACAGAGTCATTTAAGGATTGATGGCCTTCGGACATCAGGGATTTGGAGCGACAAAAACAATTCTTTGGAGCCGAGCAGAAAAGAAAGAAAGAGAGGCGCGCCATGATCCAGGCAGAAGTCAGGAGGCGAGAAGACAACAAGAGACAAGCTAGAGTGGTAGAAATAGGAACACATGGAGCATGGACAACATGGACTACACTAGAAAGGAAATTGACCTGGGACGACATCTGGAATTATGAATTAATCAAACTTTCCTTCCTCCTAAGGTCAGTCCATGACCTCATACCATCCTCCGCAAACATCTGCCGTTAGGGACTCATACCAGATCCTAAATGCAATTTTTGTGATCGTCCCGGCACTGTAGAACATGTTCTTTTTGCTGCCTTACAGCTCTGTCACAAGAAAGATACAGATGGCGCCAAGACAACGTCCTCAGAGAAGTGGCTGACTGGCTAGAACAAGAAAGGAAAAGGGAACGCAGTAGCACCCCGCGACAACAGATAACCAACTTTGTGAAGCCACATGAAACTGCACAGAGACAGCCGACACACAAAACCCCAATCCTCAACGGCGCAACCGGATGGAGCATAAAGGTTGACCTTGACAAGAAGCTGGTCTTCCCAAGTATCGACAAACCTAAGACCCGACATCGTGCTGTGGTCAGAGGCGGGGAAACGACTTATCGAGTTAACCGTACCTTGGGAAACCAGATGCGAGAATGGCCTACGAGAGGAAAAAGGCCAAGTACGCAGAGCTGCTAGAAGCTTGCAAGCAAAGAGGAAGAAGTGAGCACTAGAGAGATTTGTGCATAATCAGTGTGCCGTCTGATGTCAGCAGTCGGGTCTACTGGCGGGGATAGACGGCGGACTATTCGAAAACTTAGCCAAGCTGCAGAGCGGTCGTCCAGCTGGTTGTGGCTGAGACGAGAGGAGGCAACTTGGAAGTTGAGCTATCGACATTCACACCGCAGCAACGGTGGCCCAACCCTCCCGAGTTGCCTATGGTCCAGGGACGAAACATTCACGACAGAGGGACTCCATGCTGATGATAAATGTCGATCCGCAATCCACAACCACCATATCTCTACATGAGATTCACGGGTGGGTGTGCGATTGCATTCAACAAACATTGTATTTACAAATTATTGTCTGATCCATAGTTTCCGACCTATCAGTGTGAATTCCTGCCCTTATCTAACATAGACACTGTGGCCATCTCATTTCACGTCGTTAACAACAGTGACAATACCTGTCTGAAGCCTCGAGAATCACAACGTTTCCGCATCCGGCCTCGCACAAATGACTTGCCGCCGATATTCCTGCGATACCAGCGCCGACAACAACAACTTTGCACGATTCCATTTTATTTGCAATAAAATATATACGTCGAACGGTCGGTAATATACGGTTTGCCCTGCAATGTGCGTTAAATTAGTGGTCAGGTACACGGTTATCAATGGTTTATTTTAAGGCACACTAAAGTGCATGTTAAGATAACGTGAAGATAACTTGATTTACATTTAAGACACCCGTAATTTTCAAATTTCAGTAACAAGCCGGTTTTCAGTAAAGATTTAACGATATCAGGGATGTAAATTTCATGTCTTGTTGGGTTTGTATAAATCGGCAAGTTTATCAATCCACCATACGATTTGTATTTTTTTTTTTTTGCTTTCATGGGGATATTTCGTGAATATTTTTTTCATCAGTTAATTGTAAATAAAAGTATTTTCTTTAGCATTATTTCATTTAACCGTGAAAAAAGTAACTGTTTTATAACCATGCCAAACATCACGTCCGGCAAATGTTTTCAATGGCACCCATTCAGTCCTTTTTCTATGGAAATTTCTATACACTGAGCGGTGCTTCAAGTATTTTTAGGGCGTTTTAATAGATTTCATATTACATGTATCATAAAGTTGTCTAATGTCTACTGCGATGGTGATGATATTCTATAACTAGAAATGGCGCGGCAGAGGCCGACGCGTATCCCCACACCGAATGTTTGACCTAGGTGTGCCCCAGGGTTGGTAATGGGGCCATGCATAGTCGAGATTGACCGTATTGTCATAGAGAAGTTCAGTATCAATTAGAAGTGAATTGGTGTAGAAATGAAGAAGTTATAGTAAAGGCAATTTTGGGTGGGTGTGACCTATGTGGGCAGGGCGCCCCAGGGTTGGTAATGGGGCCATGCATAGTTGAGATTGACCGTATTGTCATAAGAGAAGTTCAGTATCAATTTGAAGTGAATCGGTGTAGAAATGAAGAAATTATAGTAAAGGCAATTTTGGGTGGGTGTGGTCTATGTGGGCGGGGCGCCCCAGGGTTGGTAATGGGGCCATGCATAGTTGAGATTGACCCTAATGTCATAAGAGAAGTTCAGTATCAATTTGAAGTGAATCCGTGTAGAAATGAAAAAATTATAGTAAATGGAAATTTTTGGTGGGTGTGGCCTATGTGGGCGGGGCGCCCCAGGGTTGGGAATGGGGCCATGCATGGTTGAGATTGACCGTATTGTCATAAGAGAGGTCCAGTATCAATTTGAAGTGAATCGGTGTAGAAATAAAGAAGTAAATGTAAAATAACCTTAAAAAATGAGTGATAATTTCTGACGCGGCCCCACCCCAACCCCCATAACTTTTGACCCAGGGGTCAGATCAAAATTCCAAATAGTGCAGGGTCGCACATATGCTCATAGCTACCATGTGTGTAAGTTTCAAGGTTCTAGTGCTTATAGTGTAGGAGGAGATATTGGCCAGGACGGACAGACAGACAGACAGACAGACGGACGGACGGACGGACGGCGGAGATAACCACAATATCCCCACCTTTTTTTCAAAAAGTGTGGGGATAATAAACCTAAATAAAGAGTATAATAAAGATATAGTTATAGTATCATACTAAAATGACAATGTAATACAAGAGAGTATTAAAAATTGTGTAACAAACATAAAATAATAAAGTAAATTAGCAGCTTTAAATGTATACGCCGTACACTTGCAATAATGAAAATGCATACTATAAGATATAATTAACATTGTAATAAATACTTGCAATTATATTTTTTTACCCTAAAAGCAATGATAGTATAAACTGTTTTCAAGCACAACGTTATGACGGCACATTAGGATTTAAACAAACTATTGATGGAACTTTATATTAATTATAAGAACATAAAGAACGAACCTTTTTGTGAAGTAATATGTTCCGATTCCTATAAGCACACACTGCGATTTGATGTCGAATCATATCATTTTACGTCGAACGCTTGAGTAAGTATACTTTAAACAAATTTCTGTCACGTATGTCTCCAAATCACTTGAAGAACCCACTTTCTTATGTTTACAAATGTTATACAGTTCAAACAGTGTATATAATTGAAGCTTTACATAACGCATATTGGTGCTAAACAGAGCTGTGTGTTTATGTATTTTTGCGTCAGCTTTCCATAAGGTGTCATCTTAAGCCTAAGTTGTATTGAATAGAAGCCAATACATAATTCACGCAGTTACAAATAGGGGTATGAATAAATAGGTCCACTCCTCAATATATCACCAAAAAATCGTGTAAATCGATGCGATGGTATGATTACAATTGTATTACTGTGATTACATAATTGAGCTTCGCTTATTAACCTTTTCCCAGAGCGCGACTCATATCTGTAATTTTCCGCATCATTGATGGATAACTGGTGTTCATTAGACGTTCGATCTCATTAGATCATGTGTATGCTTTTTTATGAATGATCGTGGTAATCGTGTAAATACAATAGTGTAATATTTTCGATTACTGTTGGTCATAAGTTAAAACTCGAATTTTCATGTTATTTATTGGTAATAGACATTAGTTGAATGTCTTATTATCGCACGTTTGATTCCTGGTGGTGATGAGTTTGGTCTCGAATTATCGCACGTATGATCCTTGACGAGCAGGAGTTTAATTACTAACTATCACACTTTTGATCCCGGATGACTAAGCGTTTAGTCTCGTATAATCGCAAGTTTTATCCCTGACGGTCATGAGTTTAATATTGCATTATCACACTTTTGATCCTTGACGGTCATGAGTTTAATATTGTATTACATGTAGTATTATCGGAAATTTATATCCATGAGCCTTTCAGTATGCCTTTGACGATAATATTGCATAGTGAAACAATTGTCAGGGATGTTTTGGCTCACTTAAAAGTGCTGATTACTTGTATTATCTACATAAAATGGAAGATAAATTAATTATCTGTTAAACAAACCTCCATTTGTGAAAGAAAACAGACGATTACATACTTGTTTAAGTAACCAAACTGTTTACATCTCATTTCCGGCAATTTCGGCTCAAACAGGGGACACATTTTGGGCCCAAATTCCCAATCTCATAAAGTATATATATTTCCCAAATGATTGCCTAAAATTCCCGATAGATGGAAACCAAAAAAAAAGAAAATGTTTTTTTTTTTTGTTTTTTTTTTAATAAATTGACATATTTAGGTCCTTTCCCTATTCAGCTCTCTAAATTGAACCTTAGTAAATATTATATTGAAAACATCTTTATTCTCAATTTAAAGTATTTGTTAGCAAAAAAAACAAATACAGAACACCAATTTCCCAATTTAAGTCAAAATGACGCGATTATTTCAAATGCAAGGACCGCGGCTACATTCCAAAAATGATAAAATAAAACAACATTCTTAATTGTCAGTTACATTCCTATTTACCCAACTGACGCAAATGTAACGGTCCATATTCATCTCGCATTTATCTGCCAGGTTTTATAACCGTCATCATGTCGTGAAACACATGTGTCATCTGTCAACGGATTCACGGAAATATGTTGAATTTTGATAAAATGAAACAGTCTGAAAATTTGGAGTCATTAATTACATTTGGAAATCAATTAGATTCACACAAAATAATTATTTTGGCTTAAAAAGAGGGTATCCGAAAACTAAGTGTCCAAAAATTAGAGAAATTACAGTATGTTAGTTGGTATGAAAAGACCTATTATTATCAATTTTATTTTGAAAATATAAGTGCAGAAGGAAATTTCTGTTTAAAATGCAAAATATATGCTTAAATTGGTGACAATGGTTTATTCCATATTTCAGAAAAAAAGTGGGCTACACTTCCTAACATGGAAAATAATTAATCACCTTTAATTGATAAACAAAATTAAATACTCATAAAAACACTAAAAAAACTGTATACACTTACATCATTTCACCCATATTCAAGGATATAAAAAACATATATCAAAAGATACTATTAACGTTTAAAATGCAAGTCTGTCAAACTTATCACTGACATCATAAATTTAAACCTGTAATGAATTAACCATCATTTAGTTTATACGATTTTGAGGTCAACATTTTATTTTTTCAATCATAAACGTATGTATACATAAACTTTAAACGAAATGTTAAAAAGAGTATATTATGTTAAACAGATCATATTAACTATCTTATATTGCTACCATGAATCAAATGTTGTTAACTTGAATGCAATTTAAAACAACATGTTTACATCCATATCAATACGTTTATTAGTATTTGTCGTAAAAAGAACAATTGCGTCATGTTTCATATGAGCAAAGCTGCACAGAATAGAGCGGATTTCCCCTAATAGTGTACTTCATATGTGCAGGAGTTTTCTACACTTCAAATTAAAAATATGTGCAATTGTTTAAAACTCTAATTTTGTAGAGTTTCTTATACAATTGCTTTTGAACTTTAATTCAAGTTGTATTTTTTTCAACGATTTATCTGTTTTGAAAAAAAAATCAGTATAATTACATATACTTGATTCAAGTTAAGATTAACACTAACACCAAAACAAGAGTTCTGTGGGCGGAGACATATGCCCCGTAAACAGGGCCTTGATTTTCACACTTATGTGACATTTTCAATAGAGGTCATCTACTGTCCAAGCCCTATGCACATGTGAAGTATCAAGCCAATCGGTAAATTTGTTGACAAGTTTTTTATCAGAAACTATTTTCATACTTATTGTGACAGTGACCTTGACCTAGTGACCCCAATTTCAATAGGGGTCATCTACTGCCCAAGGCCAAGTTATTGATCGGAAACGAACTGGTCTACCGACAGACACACAGACTGACCAACAGACCGACGACATCCAGCAAAACAATATACCCCCTCTTCTTTGAAGGGGATCATTAAAACCACTAGGTAGAGTTAAGGCAGACAAGAATAAAGCTAAACGCTAGTAGGGCCTACTGTCTAACAGTTTAAACGAAAATGACAAATTGGCAATGACCTGAATAAGATAGTCAATTAATTACAATGCATAAAGACATGTAGACGTAATCAATGACTATTAAAACTCGATATTGAATAATCTGCATTGTAGTTGTAGCAATTTAATACATGTATTCGTTAGAAATATACACTGAGATATTTCAAATTTTATATTACTTAAAAAATCACTCTAGTAACACAGGGACTTATTTTAATACTGATAAGTCCATGAGTATTTAAGTTTTTATTATGCAGTCATTGTTGGACAATTGTTACATAATACTTTTAACATGTACTGTTTGTATATTTTATTAAAACACAGGTATGATATACAAATGAAAAACACAACATCTTTTCTTTACGTTCCAACTTACAGAATCAAATATGAAATAAAATAAAAACATAATGTTTCATAGTTTGTGTTTGTTAAGGGGAACTTTTGAAATTTTCAACGGCTTTTCCGTAATTTTAGTCAACAGTATTTCAGTCATATAGTCAATCATGAAATCAGTAAGCCTATTCACAATTTTCCCGTGTATGCTGGTTTAGCGTAGCCACTAGTGAAAAAAATACATTCTGTGATCACAAGTGAATTAAAATGGATATTCCACCAAATCCAACAAATTTTCTTTTTATTTTACGCTTACAAATGATTATTTTTTGTTTATTTGCCATTGCGGTCAACCTAATTAGTTCTGGTAAAACAATGAAAATTATCGATAATTTTCACTGTTCATTTTCACTGTTTAAAGAGTGAATTATTAGTTTAAACTCACCGATATTTCTCTATAAACCTCGGACAGCATAAAATAAACATCTTGAATCAGATGTAGGAGCAGAAGTGCCGTAAAAATAACTTGATGACCAATCATCAAACAAGGTATGTGGCCTTGCCAAGGACTGAATCCGATATTGTCAGATTTTTTATACAGTGATTCACAAACTTTTTGAAAATTATGATTCACAACTAAAGGATATCCAGACAATTTGTGTCCGCTATATTGACAAGAACTACTTGATTACAGCACACATGATAATAATATAAAACACCAGTACAGTTGATATTAATATAGAATGCCAGTACAGGTGAAATTAAAAGGACCTTTTCACGTTTTGATAAATTGACACAATTGAAAAAAAATGTTTCAGATTCAAATTTTCGTTGTAGTTATTGTATGCGCGAGGAACCAGTAATACTTAACATTTACCAAGCTCTAAAATATCCATTTTATGTATCTTTTGACGATTTAAAAACCTGAAAATTATAAAGCGTTACAAACGTGAAACGATTGAATAATTAGGATAATTCTTTTGTGATCGTTATATTTTGTGACACTATGAGGATTGCTTATATATAGTATAAAATGCACCACTCACGGTATGAGCACGGATGGCCGAGTGGTTTAAGCGTTAGACTTTTACTCCAGGGTCAGTGGTTCGAGCTCAGTTGGGGAGTACTTTTTTTTTCTTTAATTTTATTATAGTTTTTTTTACTGGAGCTATTTAGTTCCAGTGTTTACATTTATCAATTTAAAGCATTAAATGACTAACTCAATACATGCCAAAATCTGTGAAAAGGTCCCTTTTATATAGAACACATACAGTAATAACACATATCACATAAGGTACTCGCAACTTGAATCAACACGTGAACATGCTTGTATTGATGTTATGATGTCCAGCACTAAATTAAGACCTCAATGATAAGCATTACCCGTAAACATGTAATTAATGGTAGTATAATTCAAACATTTGCCATTTTATTACAGTTGATATCCTTTATCTGAACACCAATAAGTGAATAATATCATGACACACAAAATACCAAGGGCATTATGATAAAACACTCTTGTAGATGTGAATAAACTTGCAGACATTTACCACAAATTTGAAACTTTATGTGAAGAGATAACAGTGAGCTTTGATCAAGAAGAGCTGAGTATGGCTCATAATAGAGACTCATACTAGGACATGCCAGAATTTTTCAGGTCCAATTCAGGACATTCCGTAAAAAATGTCGGGACATTTGCCAAAAAAGCGGACACCTAAAAGGATCAATCATTCCACGTTTACTTTAGAAAGTGGTCAGTATATTACTTACAAAAACTCTAAATTTCTGGCCAATATTGACGAAAAATGTGTTTCAGAATTTCATGAACACAAACGTCCTCCATAAAGTGAAAAATGGTGTATGCCTCGACTTGACATGCAATCCGTACAGAGATATTAAGCTGAACATGTGTATATGGTTTCACGTGATGTGCACGTGCTGAGCACTGATCTTATTCAACCAATCGTCAATTAACTCTTAATTTAATTTGATGCAATATGTAACTATTTTTCGAAAACGAAAGTAAATTTGTGTGAAACATTAATGTGTATTGGTCAGATTCAATTTGTTGACAAGACTAGTTCTGTAGACAATAGTATGGTGTACAATTAGGACTGGTTCTGTAGACAGAGTGGTTCTGTAGACAGAGTGGTTCTGTAGACAGACTGAGTACTTCATTATCTCTTCTCTAGCATCTCTTTATATGTCCAGGTATCACCAATCTTCTCAAAGTACTGGAAACAGGAATACAACATTTCACAAGCACCCAAACAAACACTGACACTCATTCACATAAAACACTTTTGACAAGACAAAGATTGGTTACCAACACAACTTGTGTCTACAAATACATGTAGAGTTTTTACTTTGGCAGTAAATGTAGGGTGGTCGCAAAGGGAAGGATAATCAAATATTTGTGTTCGTCCTTTTTTCGTTGTTAATTTTGTTAAAACAGTATAATCCCAAAAGAATAATCAATAAATTACATACACAATTAGAAATGTTTTCATATCGCACAGATGCCTCTAGTAAATTAAATGGACGAAGGAATGATTGCTGTGTGACAAATATCATGTGCATTAAACAGTAACTAAGTATGAAGAAGATACCTACAAGGTATGAAGATTTCTATCTTTGTATCATACCGAGCTTTAAGCTAGTAAAATAATTTAAATAGCTGATGCATGTGACACATTGTCTTGATAAAATGCCAATTTAATTCAGAATCCAACAACACACAATGAACAATGAAGGGGCCATACAAAAACATCTTCTTTCATTGTATCCAAGTACATGTATAAGGAATAAATAACCTGGTGTCCACTCTGACCTTGATATTTAAGTGACCTTGATATAATTATTATGTGTGCCAATATATTTCAAAAGCCCAGTATGGGCTGGACACAAATAACTGCTTTCAATAAGTCCATATTTATAAGGATGTATGGGAATACTCACACACTTCCCTCTTACCATGACCTTGTTACAAGCATTATTCTTTGCCTACCACACGTCAACTGAATATGTGCATTACTGGAGCCAATTTATTTTTAAATACCTTCATGCAAGAAAAAGTTACAGATGAAAATGCCCACACGTAAATGTATATAAATACACACATACAAACAGGCTTAACACTATCATGCCCTTCAACTTTAAGTATGACATGAAACAAAACAAGGAACATCTTTTCAATATTAACACATTAAAATTGTATTAACATCATCAAATCATCATCAATCATCATCAAATCATCATCAACCATTATCAATCATCACTGTACTTGTTTAATTAACCCTTTACCACTCAGATACGCATTTTGACAGGTTTGTTGTTCCGAAGAAAATCTAATTTAATTTAAAACCTTTCTTACTTGATTCAAGTTTCAACGGCCTCATTTCTAACCCTTAGATACTGATGAGAAGGAAAAAGCATAAAACCCGAATAGACTGCAAGTTACTCGCAGGCTGTTCTGGTTTTTTGCTGGTTGCATATAGCCAATTTTAATTTGCTTCTGAGTGGGAAAGGCTTAATTAATTATCTTTATGTTCTATTCTATATGTGCATGTCCTACCTTGGTAGGGAACTGAGTGTCGGTGTCCTTCCTGTGCCTCTCCCCCTCACGCTGTCTCTCCTCCAGCTGTTAACACAAAATGGGATACAGAATGGTCATAGGGATATTAAACAGCAAACTGTGGGACATTTATGTAGCAGATCTAGCCCTGATATTTGAAATGACTGCACAGACATTAAGGTAGCAGATCTAGCCCTGATATTTGAAATGACTGCACAGACATTTAGGTAGCAGAACTAGCCCTGATATTTAAAATGACTGCACAGACATTTAGGTAGCAGATCTAGCCCTGATATTTGAAATGACTGCACAGACATTTAGGTAGCAGATCTAGCCCTGATATTTGAAATGACTGCACGGACATTTAGGTAGCAGATCTAGCCCTGATTTTTGAAATGACTGCACAGACATTTAAGTAGCAGATCAAGCCCTGATATTTAAAATGACTGCCCAGAATTTGAAGGTTCAAAAGACGCAGAAAATGTCGTCCCTGATTAGCCTGTGCGGACTGCACAGGCTAATCAGAGATGACACTTTACGCACATGCATTAAGCCCAGTTTTCTCAGAATAAGGCTCTGGTATAAAATACATCTCCACTCACAAATCTCTTGTGCTCCGTGGCAGTGTTGATGTCACCAATCTGGAGTGCCGTGGTTACGTGTTGCCATAGACGACGGGATTCAAACTCGCCCTGCTTCACCAGGGGTCGCACTCGCTTCTTCCAGATCCTATTATCAAGCACATTCACTGTCCTTGTTGTACCCTTAAAAACAATTTTTGACAAATTGTAAAAAACATGAGGAAGAGGGTATCAAAATTTTATTCTTGTGATAGTGAGATCTTTAGTTTATTCCATACTAGGGGAATGTTCGAAAGATAACACTTAGCATGAACCTTTCTAGTAGTTAATTAATGTTTGTTTAAGTAACTTTTACAAAATCCATAAAAAAATTAAATATACTAAGATAACGAGTTTTTTTTAACATTTTAAAAGACGGACATTTAAAGAACCAGGAACTCCTGTTCATGGATGGACAAAGTGCACCCTGAAAATTTGTCTTCAAGTCAATCCGGTAAATATTCGGTAAATATTTGTTGTGGTTATTAATTCTCGAAATGGTGTGAGCGCAAAAAGTGCAAAAATCAGAACTCCTCCAAAATTAGTGATTCCACAAAATTAATTTTATCAGAAAACACCCAGCACAAATTTTAGGGGCCCTCGGCTAGTGGGTCCCCGCTAATTTCCATCCAGGATAAACACCCGTCATTGACTCACATCAGCATATGTGAACTCAAAGCTACTGTTCCATTCGCCCTGCACTTTACAGAAAATATTGCCAGTGTTTCCGTTCTTGACCTCAGCCGTCACCTTGTGAAGACGCCCACCATAGAATGGCTGAAATCAAATACACAATCATTTGGGTCGCGCTCTGTGAAAAAGGGGTTTAATGTAAATGCGTACAGTGTCTTCCCGGATTAGTCATGCAGTCAGCACAGGCTAATCAGGGACAACACTTTCCGCTTTTATGATATTTTTCGTTTACTTATCAAAAATCCAGTTTAGCGGACTGCACAGGCTAATCTGGGACAACGCTTTACGCACATGCATTAAACCTCTTTTTCACAGAGCAAGGCTCATTTAATGACTTTATTAAATGAACCGAGTATTTATTTTTGCCAAACTCAGATAGAAGAAATTAATACACACACAAGATTTAAATAAATGAATAGAAGGCCATATGTTGTGATCTGATAAAGACATATGGATTGAGGTGAAGCTGCAACATTAGTCATTAAAAAGTCATAATGTTAATACTCAACACTGCAATTATTTTAGAAGCTTAGAGAATGGATCTGTTTCCCAAAATTGCGTGTCGGGAAATTGCAGTTGTTTATAATTTAAAGAAATTGAAGTTAATTTAGAGTTACAAACGTTAGAGTCTGTACATAACGACTCTCATCAAATTGGTCTTGATAAAGGACAAACCCTATCATTTGTAAAAATTGTGACGAAGTTAAAATTTGAGAAAAGATCTTTTATATTAAATTTCATAACAATAGGTTAATAAATTCTTAAGTTATTGAGACAAAACAATTCGCCAATATTTATTAAAAATGAACTTGAAGTCGAGCTTATGATAAATAGTACCTTAGTATGGAAGGTGACACTTGCGCCCATGTTAGTCTTGGCGCAGGTCATCTGTATCTTGTCGCCCATCTCCACCCAGGGAGTTGTCAGGATGGAGCGGGCATAGGCACTGGGCAGGCTAAACACATACTCCTCATCAAAGTCTAGCAACTTTAACACAACTGCAAGTACAAGGAAAACAAGGTCAGCTTTAACAAAACTACAAGAACAAGGTCAGCTTTAACACAACTACAAGAACAAGTTCAGCTTTAACACAACTTCAAGAACAAGGTCAGCTTTAACACAAATACAAGAACAAGGTCAGCTTTAACACAACTACAAGAACAAGGTCAGGTTTAACACAACTACAAGTACAAGGTCAGCTTTAACACAACTACAAGTACAAGGTCAGCTTTAACACAACTACAAGAACAAGGTCAGCTTTAACACAACTAAAAGAACAAGGTCAGCTTAAACACAACTTCCAGAACAAGGTCAGCTTAAACACAAATGAAAGTACAAGGTCAGCTTTAACACAATTACAAGTACAAGGTAAGCTTTAACACAACTACAAGTACAAGGTCAGCTTTAACACAACTACAAGTACAAGGTCAGCTTTATCACAACTACAAGAACAAGGTCAGCTTTAACACAACTACAAGAACAAGGTCAGCTTTAACACAACTTAAAGAACCAGGTCAGCTTTAACACAACTACAAGTACAAGGTCGCTTTAACACAAATACAAGTACAAGGTCAGCTTTAACACAACTACAAGTACAAGGTCAGCTTTAACACAACTACAAGTACAAGGTCAGCTTTAACACAACTTCAAGAACAAGGTCAGCTTTAATACAACTTCAAGAACAAGGTCAGCTTCAACTCAACTACAAGAACAAGGTCAGCTTTAACACAACTTCAAGAACAAGGTCAGCTTTAACACAACTACAAAAACAAGGTCAGCTTTAACACAACTACAAGTACAAGGTCAGCTTTAACACAACTACAAGTTCAAGGTAAGCTTTAACACAACAACAAGAAACAAGGTCAGCTTTAACACAACTTCAAGAACAAGGTCAGCTTTAACACAACTACAAGAACAAGGTCAGATTTAACACAACTACAAGTACAAGGTCAGCTTTAACACAACTGCAAGTACAAGGTCAGCTTTAACACAACTTCAAGAACAAGGTCAGCTTTAACACAACTACAAGAACAAGGTCAGCTTTAGCACAACTACAAGAAGAAGGGGAAGAACAAGGTCAGCTTTAACACAACTACAAGTACGAGGTAAGCTTTAACACAACTGCAAGTACAAGGAAAACAAGGTCAGCTTTAACACAAATACAAGAACAAGGTCAGCTTTAACACAACTACAAGTACAAGGTCAGCTTTTACACAACTACAAGTACAGCTTTAACACAACTACAAGAACAAGGTCAGCTTTAACACAACTACAAGAACAAGGTCAGCTTTAACACAACTTCAAGAACAAGGTCAGCTTTAACACAACTACAAGAACAAGTTCAGCCTTAACACAACTACAAGAACTAGGTCAGCTTTAACACAACTTCAAGTACAAGGTCAGCTTTAACACAACTATAAGTACAAGGTCAGCTTTAACACAACTACAAGTACAAGGTCAGCTTTAACACAACTACAAGTACAAGGTCAGCTTTAACACAACTTCAAGAAAAAGGTCAGCTTTAACACAACTACAAGAACAAGGTCAGCTTTAACACCACTCTAAGAACAAGGTCAGCTTTAACACAACTACAAGAACAAGGCCAGCTTAAACACAACTACAAGAACAAGGCCAGCTTTAACACAACTACAAGAACAAGTTCAGCCTTAACACAACTACAAGAACTGGGTCAGCTTTAACACAACTACAAGTACAAGGTCAGCTTTAACACAGCAACAAGTACAAGGTCAGCTTTAACAAAACAACAAGTACAAGGTCAGCTTTAAAACAACTACAAGAACAAGGTCAGCTTTAACACCACTACAAGAACAAGGTCAGCCATAACAAAACTACAACAACAAGTTCAGCCTTAACACAACTATAAGAACTGGGTCAGCTTTAACACAACTACAAGTACAAGGTCAGCTTTAACACAACAACAAGTACAAGGTCAGCTTTAACAAAACTACAAGTACAAGGTCAGCTTTTACACAACTACAAGAACAAGGTCAGCTTTAACACAACTACAAGAACAAGTTCAGCCATAACACAACTACAAGAACAAGGTCAGCTTTAACACAACTACAAGTACAAGGTCAGCTTAAACACAACTACAAGTACAAGGTCAGCTTTAACACAACTACAAGGTCAGCTTTAACACAACTTCAAGAACAAGGTCAGCTTTAACACAACTACAAGAACAAGGTCAGCTTAAACACAACTACAAGAACAAGGTCAGCTTTAACAAAACTACAAGTACAATGTCAGCTTTTACACAACTACAAGTACAAGTTCAGCCTTAACACAACTTCAAGAACTAGGTCAGCTTTAACACAACTACAAGTACAAGGTCAGCTTTATTACAACTACAAGTACAAGGTCAGCTTTAACACAACTACAAGGTCAGCTTTTACACAACTACAAGAACAAGTTCAGCCTTAACACAACTACAAGAACAAGGTCAGCTTTAACACAACTACAAGTACAAGGTCAGCTTTAACAAAACTTCAAGTACAAGGTCAGCTTTAACACAACTAAAAGCTTTAACACAACTTCAAGAACAAGGTCAGCTTTAACACAACTACAAGGTCAGCTTTAACACAAATACAAGTACAAGGCAAACAAGTGCAGCTTCAACACAACTGCAAGTACAATTGATTTTTACATTACATGATCACTTGCATATCCTATCAGTGCCGGATTAGCACCCTGTAGGCCCATAGGCAGCGAAACTTTTGGGGCCCACGCTCCTAGGCGGCCTAGTGCCCCTAGGGGGCATTTATCAGGGGTAAGACCCAGAGTGAAAGAGCACTTTTTTGAATTCTACTTTAGTCTGGGCCCCCTAATGAACATTTGAAAACTAAATCACCAGTAAAACAATACTGTTTTGCAAATAAAGCTGGGACTGTATCCTATTGATAATTGAGGTGATTTTTTTTATTATGGTAATATTTCTTTTGCCTTTGTCTGTACAAGCTGTACAAAAAGTATAAATAATTTGCCTTCACTGGCTCAGTTGGAGTATTAGAATAAGAAACTGTACACATGCACTTAAAAAGCTTACTCATGTGTCACTATTAAAGAGACTCCAGAGTTTTAGTATTTTAAACAAGAGCTGTGTTTGTCAGAAACACAATGCACCCTAATGCGTTTTTTTTTTTTTTTTTTTTTNTCAAGTTGCTATCTTTAATATTTAATATTGCAAAAGTTATGACCAAGGTTAAAGTTTTGTGACAGACACACACAATGACAGACAGACAGACAGACAGTCCAAAAACAATATACCCCCTCTTCTTTGAAGAAGAGGGCATACAAAATGTCAATAAATGAAATAAATAACAAAACTGCAATATTTGGCATACTTAAAAACAAGAGATGTGTTTGTCAGAAACACAATGCCCCCTACTGCGCCGCTTTGAAATCAAATTTATATTTATCATTTGGCAGGTATATAAATTATCTCCCTTTAAAGCTTATTACTTCCCTTTGATTGTGTTTTTTGACCTTTGACCTTGAAGGATTTCCTTGACCTTTGCAGCTTGATGAGAAACACATGCATGCCAAATATAAAGTTGCTATCTTCAATATTGCAAAAGTTATCCCCAATGTTAAAGTTTTCGGAGGGACAGACAGACAGACGGACAGTTCAACTGCTATATGCCACCCTACCGGGGGCATAATAATACCAATAACTGGAAAGAGATTTAGTACAAAAAAGTGCCTGTCCTTGAGTTTTTAACCTTAGACCTTCTTAATCAAAAGATAACACACTACCGCTACTGTTTGAACATGCATACATTCATTTATGAATCAATGAAAATTGTTGTCTTAAATGTGGCGTGTTCTGAGAAAACTGGGCAAAATGCTTGTGCGTAAAATGTCATCCCAGATTAGCCTGTGCAGTCCGCACAGGCTAATCAGGGACGACACTTTCCGCATAAACTGGATTTTCTCTAAGAAGAGACATCATTTAAACAAAAAATTCCATAAAAGCGGAAATTGTCGTCCCTGATTAGCCTGTGCGGACTGCACAGGCTAATCTGGGATGACAATTTACGCACAAACATTATGCCCAGTTTTCTCAGAACGCGACACAAATTGCCAAATTGCAAAACTGTGAACAAGTTCCTGGCGGTGAACAATACTTACCCTTTCCTACCATGACCACCCCTATAGACATGCCCATAAACTTGGACTTGGTCCAGATGGAGGCGTTGATACACACATTACGATCTGGGCACTCAAAGTAAAACGCTGAGACTGAAAGGAGTGATACATACACATTTATCAGTCTATATCAGCCGCGCTCTGAGAAAATGGGGTTTAATACATGTGTGTAAACTGCCGTCCCAGATTAGCCTGTGCATTCTGCACATAAATTCTGAGATAAAAGATATTCGAGTAACCAGATTTATAAGATGTACACTTCTGACTAGTTATAACTAGATACAGGTGAAGAACGATGCTGAAAGCTCTCCAGTAGGAGATTCCATCATTACTTTCAACCTTCATGTAGCTGTCTTAAAGTTTGTAAATGCATTCATGCGTTTCAATTAAGAAAAACCTTGTACCCAAATTTGAAAAGGGAATTAACTTTTATGTTCGAAGTTTCCATTACATCGATATATCCGACTTCGGCATAGCGAGAGTCAAGTGTACTCTACATGATGTGGAGACATATTGCGTGTAAATGACTTGTTTCAATAATGTCCAACTTACCAAGTATGAATTATTTAAAAAGAAATCCACTCACCCATCCCATTTTATTTAAAAATACGAATGAAAATCTTAAAACTGTTTTTTTTGTGATAAAAAATTCTGATAGTTTTATCGAATATGGTCAAGGAGAAACGTCCACATCTCATCATGTCATTTTCCATTGCCTCAGCCAATGGCTTGAGCATAATTTTATTTTTGCAGCCGTTGGCATGACCATCTAATAAGTAGCCACTGCCATTGTCTTGAGCCGTTTTTCTAACCCCTATGGTATTTAATCTTTGATCAAAATGTTGTGTGTTCATGTGGGATGCTGTTATTTGGAATAACCGAAGACAAATGATTAAAGATTTCAATAAACTGTTGTTCTTATTTATCTTTGGTCTAAATCCTGTGTAATTAGAGTTTGACTGAGAGAGTGGTGAATTTTGTTTGATTTTTGACCACATTTTAACGGATTTATGGAAAAGTAAGCAGCTAGAAAGGTAGGGATAACGTTCACAAAGTCCTTCTTACATAGGCTCCCAAAAAACACACTCAAACCTGCTTAATTCAATACGTAAAGTATAAAGAATAGGGAAATACTTACACTCCACTTTTAACCGACATGTATACAGTAGTGCGGCCGATGTATAAACCGCAGACGTTGCATTAGTCGATTGAACGGTGTGATGAAAAGCTCAAACAAAAGACCTCCGCAAACATTAGCAATTCCACCATAGGAGGCCAATTATGTCAAGCTATGCTTGATTGGTCATTGTCGACTCGGGTACTACTTAAAAGTACCCCGGATACTCTTAAGTATACTACAATGTACCCCGGGTTATGAAAATATACTAAAACATACCGGTCAAATATTAGACTGTACCCGAGTTTTATTCTCGCCCAACATCCAATGTTGTAAAGCATAACAAAACAAAATTCTCTTTGAACAAAACGGGCCTCAACATGCTTTTTTGAGTAAAAGTTTCAATAATATACATGTAGGGGCTATTTTACAGAATATTGGCATAAATATGAACATTATTAATTTGAAGAAAAAAAACCCCAGACAATGCCCAATTTAGCTCTAGTATTCCCGGGTATGTTTAAGTATATTTTCCGTACCCGGGGTACATTGTAGTATATTTAAGAGTACCCGGGGTACTTTTTAGTAGTACCTGAGCTGACAATGACCAATCGAGCTTAAGCTATACACTTGCACTGCCACAGTTGTTCATTGATAAGATTCTGTTAGTAAGTATATTACCAGGTGGGTGGTGTGAGACTTGTTCGGCAGTGTACGTCATCAGGTAGGGAGTGTTTCCTGTGGTGCCAATTTCCTCTGCAGGGATCTTCCATGAACAGTGGAACGTCTCGCCGATAATTGGGTTGTATGGCTTCTTTGCAATAGTTCCCTGCAATTGTTTAACTTGTTGCAAGTTTAAAGTCACATTTAAAAAAAACTTTTGCACTTTCTGGAAATTTGAATCATTTTCAAAACATCTTCAGTTAGAAACATATTTTAAGTCTTTACTCAGATTTTGCAACATTGTCATAACTTTGTATAAGGCTAACAACAGTGCCATTTTGCAATTATATTATCTAAACTTTTTCTGTTTCTGGATAGTCCTTATTCATAGTTTGTAATGGCATTTACATTGAATAAGAGCCTCACTTTGTGAAAAGGGGGTTTAATGCATGTGCCTAAAGTGTCATCTCAGATAAGCCTGTGCAGTCTGCACAGGCTTATGAGGGACAACACTTTCTGCCTAAACTGGATTTTTGCTAAGAAGAGACTTTCTTTAAACAAAAAATACCATTAAAGCGGAAAGTGTCATCCCTGATTAGCCTGTGCGGACTGAACAGGCTAATCTGGGACGACACTTTCACCCTTTGAGCGCTGGAACCGGATTTTGAAGGCCTTTGCAAACAGTTTGGATCCAGATGAGACGCCACAGAACGTGGCGTCTCATCTGGATCCAAACTGTTTGCTATTCTGATAGTGGTCTTTGAAAAAAAGTGAAGAAAATGATGATTTTAGAAATTCAGCAGACAAAATTTTAGCAGACGACAAATATCCCAGCATGCAAAGGGTTAAGCACATGCATTCAACATCTTTTTCACAGAGTGTGACTCATATCTTGTCCCCTTTTTATGAGGTTAACAAAAGTGTCCCTTCTCAACAACTAAGCTTGAATGCATAAGCACTCAGCATCATCACTGCCTATTTACAGGCTTGAGTGTGTAACCCACCTGTCTGCCAGCGTGGAAGGAGGTTAGATACCACTCTAGGACCGCCATCATTCGATCCTCGGGGTCAGGCAGGTTGGTTATTCTGAAACACAAGCTTGCAGAAGTGATATTGGACTTCTACAGGAAGTTGTCTACCAAATACACAACCTGCTTACACTTCATTCTGCCTGCAACCTCTCATCTGGGTATCAAACAGAAGGTTGCTGTAGCGGATATGGTTTTTCGCCCAGCGACCAGGAGGTCACAAGTGTAATACCCTCTGTGGGAGTGTTCTTTAGATTTTCACTAAAAGACACCAAGTACTAGTTTTTAGTCCCAGGAAACGGACTCGAGAGCATTCAAATAAGCCATAGGCTTTCAATGAATTGAGCTTAAATAAATAGCTTTAAACTTATCAGGTATGAAAATATGGCAAAATTAAAGACGCTGATTTGCAGGTAGGCAAAATAAAACCCTTTATGTTGATAGCCTTACTATAAAATATAACATAACAAGGGACAAAATTGTCACAAAACCAGGTTTTCAATAAAAAAAAGTCTGATAAAGGGAGACAACTGCAACTCAAAATGTGCATTGCTACTGATTGTTCATCACAATTACCCCCCTTCTTTCAAAATCAATCTGTTTTTCGACCCCGTGACCTAGTTTCTGACCCGACATGACACATATTCGAACTTGACCTAGATATTGTCTAGATACAACTTCTGACCAAGTTTGGTAAAGATCGGATGAAAACTATTTGAATTAGAGAGCGGAAAAGCTTGTTCCGCCCGCCCGCCAGCCAGCCCGCCAGCCAGCCAGCCCGCCTGCATTCCCTAATCTAATAACCAGTTTTTTCCATCGGATAATAATATCCATGAATAAAAGCATTAACAAAAAAAAAAATCAGATTTTTTCTTAGTACAGTAAAAAGCATGTTGTGTTTAAAAAAAAGTACTGGAGAGATTCAAGTAACTGCATGAGCTGAAAAAGCTGTGGCATAGTGTTTGATCCACACAGAGGGAGCGTTCTTTTGATCTCCCCAAAAGACATCAAGTACTGGTTTTAGTCCCAGAAAACGGACTCCAGAGCATTCCAAATAAGCCTTAGGCTTTCGATGCATTCAAGCTAAAATAGTTTTGGCATAGTGTTTGATCCACACAGAGGGAGCGTTCTTTTGATCTCCCCAAAAGACATCAAGTACTTGTTTTAGTCCCAGAAAACGGACTCCAGAGCATTCCAAATAAGCCTTAGGCTTCGATGCATTCAAGCTAAAATAGTTTTTATCTAAGTACCTGAGAAAGACGTCTGGGTGTGCCATGCAATCTGCAAACAGCTCCAGCAGTGACCGCCTCTCAAGGATGAAGGTAGGCAGCACCACCTGGGTAGCATAGATCAGGGCCCATATTCACCAAACAATTCTTAGACTTAAGTCCAAGAATAAAGAATATTCTTTAAATTTGCATATTTAAGAATTGCTTAAATTTTTGTCAAACTTGGCATTAACTGCCTGTATCTACATCATTCTTCATGTAGAACATTCTGTTAAGGACATAATCACCAGTGGTAGCCTCAGGGCCAAAACACCCTTTTTGGGGAAGGGGCCTCAGACTTTTTTTAGGGGAAAAATAGCGCGATTTTTTCTTATTTGGGGAAAATAAGAAATTTGTATTTCATTTGGATAATGGAGTTTATACATGAAAAAAATTATATTGGGTGGCCACAAAGTTAGGAAGGTACAGATTCTCTACCGATACAAACTTGCACTGACTGTGGATTTAGATCCCCAAGTGGACCCGTCCCAATTTCGATTTTTTTTTTTTACCCCTCAAATTGGAGTTTTTGAGTTCCATTTGGGGAAAAAAAGTGGTTATTTCGGTTGGGGAAGCAGCCGATATTGGGCTACATGAAAGAAGGGTTTTTTGGCCCTGAGCCTGTATATCTTGAAATGCTGGATTTATTAATCTTGGTTCTAAGTCTATTCTTTATTCTTAAGTCTAAGAAGGCGTTGGTGAATACAGGCCCGAGCTTTATTTGGGAAAAGAGCCATGTCGTGCGATAATGGGTCTTATGGGTATAATTGGTATATGTCACCAGCGTGCTCTAGACCAGCTTGCCCATTCGCTCAGTCAGGTCATGTGCTAACCCGTCCGCTATTAGGTCATGCAAGATTTTGTGGTCTTTTAAGCGGACATTACGACTCCTCATCAAAGAATACAAACAAAGACGCATAACTCGAGCTGCACTGCTCAGATGTCTTAAGACCCATAATGGCAAACTGCTGCTAAAATATGTTTCAGTATATCATCATTTATCCTTAAATAATAACACATTTGAACTCATAAAAAAACAAACAAAAAACTTGTTATTTGCTTATGAAAATTATTTTGATTTTCACATGATCTGTTGCATACATATGTAAACCAAAAATGCAAACAACTACATTTTTTTATTGTTTAATAAAAATGATTGTGTTATTTGTCTGGTTAATATCATGCTAGAATCAAATGTACATGGATACTAACTGCAAGCATAGTGTGAAGCTTACGTGGCTTCTTCGACAGAACACAGATAAACTAGAGCTTTGTCACTGACGTGACGTATACCCCCACATGCTGCATTGACACAGAATATTTTGCATGCTGTCAAACAAAACAAGAAAAGCTTATTTATGGCAATTTTTAAGAATTATTATGCCATTATCATTTATGGCCATTTTGACCTTTGAAATCTTGAATTCTTTGGCATGATACGCCATCCAATGCCTGTGAACAAAATTAATGTGGAGAGTAATATTAAAATCTCACAATGAATGACATAGTTATGGCCCAGACAAGCTTATTTATGGCCATTTTTGACCTTTGAACTCAAAGTGTGACCTTGACCTTGGAGATATCGACGTAATTTTATCGCGCAACACACCGTCCAATAATGGTTAACAAATGTGCCAATTGATTTCAAAATCCCACAATGAACGACATAGTAATGGCCTGGACAAGCTCAACTATGGCTATTTTTTACCTTTGAACTCATGTGTGACCTTGACCTTTGAGATATTGAAGTAATTCTTTCGCGCGACACACCGTCTAATGATGGTGAACAAATGTGCCAAATGATTTTAAAATCCCTTGATGAACGACATAGTTATGGCCCGGACAAGCTCATTTATGGCCATTTTTGACCTTTGACCTCAAAGTGTGACCTTGACCTTGGAGATATTGACATTATTTTTTCGCGCTACACACTGTCCAATGATGGTGAACTAATGTGCCAAATGATTTTAAAATCCCTTGATAGATGACATAGTTATGGCCCGGACAAGCGGGACAGACAGACAGACAGACAGACCGACCGACCGACAAAGTGACTCCTATATAGCCCCCATTACCAATGGTAATGGGGGTATAATAATACAATTTACTTTTTAACTAATTATAGGTAAAAACTAATTCTTGTTAAAACATCTGTGATGAAATTCTATGTCAAGAAAATAAATTCAATTTAGGCCGATGTGACGTCACAGAGCTGTGTTGTGATCTGTTTAAAGCACAATTTAAGTATGCTTGAAAAGAAACTTCTTTTCCTTTGATTTCTATTTTTTATTGAAAGCGGTAAAGCATTCTTATGGAAGGACTGACTGGTCCACATAACAATCAAATTCACTCTGCCATCTTCAATGCGTGTTGGCCGGTGGATTGGGAGGATAATCTTTACAAATGAATGGCGTCATCTGAAAATGGTTCTTAAGCCATATAAAGCCAGTTTAGCTCCAGACCAGCCAGATCAGGAGCTACACTTTCTCGCTATTAAATCCACAAGGTTGCATGGTCTAATTAGCAGACAGGGTACCTCCTGACCAGACTGCGCAAATGTGCAGTCTGGTCTGAAGCTAAGCTGGCTGCATATGAGCCTCTTTCTTTGAAAACCGGTCTTAAGGCATGTGCGTAAAGTGTTGTCCCAGATTAGCCTGTGCAGTCCGCACAGGCTAATCACGAATGACTTTCCACCTTTCGTTAAAAATAAAGTCTCTTCTAAGCAAAAATCCAGTTAAGGCAGAAAGTGTCGCCCCTGATTAGCCTGTGCCAACTGTTTTCCCAGAACATATGGCATAAGACCCATTTTCGCATGTCAGGCCTCTCCAATGACCAGTCCTTGCTGACCTTGGTGAGGCATTAAGCCCAGTTTTCCCAGAACATATGGTATAAGACCCATTTTCACACAGGCCTCTTTGCTGACCTTGGTGAGGTCCATGCCCAGTTTGAGCTGGGACAGCAGGTGCAGGATGATGGACTTGTGCTCCTCCACGCCGCCGAGGTCCTTGTCTCGGTACTCCTCCTCATCCTCTACCTCCTCCTCATGAACCACAGGGGGCGCTGAAATGTAGCGGTATCCATGGCAACCAAACCAAAACAAGCAAATTCATTGAATTGATATCTCCTGCAAATTTCAAAATTTTGTAAAAGATAGAATGATAAGACGGAATGGTGGTAAACAGACGGATGGAATGACAGTCGGACGGAATGACAGATGGACAACACAAATTGTATATCCCTCCGCCTTTGGGGAGCATAATATAAAGGGTGACCAACGTGTATGAGTATCCAAGGCACATTGGGTCCAGATTACTGGCTCATACAGGCAATTTATTTTATTTCAAAATTTAGCTATCAATGGTAAAAAAAACAAGAGGGCCAAGATGGCCCTAGATGGCTCACCTGTGAAATGAGCTTGCCCAGTGGCATGATTTGAACAATCTTTGTCACATACCAAATATCAAAGCTGCGTATCATTGGGACAAATCTTCTGACCATGTTCCATGAAGATCGGACAAGAAATGTGGCCTCTAGAGTGTTTACAAACCAATGTGGACAACGGACAGACGGAGGGACGGACGTATGAAGGACAAAGACCGATCCTAAAAGCTCACCTGATTAATCAGGTGAGCTAAAAAAAACATGGCTTGTCACCGTAGGATGACATATGCCCCCTTTTTCCACATTTTTCGAAACCTAAACGCAACACCTAAATGCAAAGTGTGACGGAATTTCAGACGGACAGACGGACGGACAGTGCGATCACTATATGCCACCCTACAGGGGCATAAAAATCTTTCCATGTTAGCCTATTTGTTGCAATATGTGTATCTATGGTAACCCATCCATACTGGTATCCTTGGTGACAATGTCATTGTGGAATCCATGATAACAAGGCAATACAAGAATCAAGTCAAAATATGTAAAAATGATAACCAAGCATTACAGGCACCCACTTTACATGTGTCACACATGTTAAGTGGGTGCCTGTAATGCTTGGTTATCATGATGTGTCCTTGGTTAGCACATTATTGAAGTATTCTTAGTAATCATATTATACAGAAGCCTATGGTTACCAAATCATACAGATACTCATAGCTACAATGTACACAATGGTGAGTGTGTTCAAGGTACAATTTCCATTCTGCTACCAAACAAATGAACTCACCAGAACACAAACGTTTTTTGTTATTTTTATGCAACCTTATATTTAGGAAGTTTTCAAGAAGGAAATGTTTAACAATGTAAATATTAAACAGAATATTGTTTTTTAAGTCATTTTTATAGGAAATACATATTCAAGAAAAGTAGTATGTATCCAGGATTAGATACAGTTCTGTTCATATAAATGTTTTTGCAAATGATATGAAAAGCGATAAAACAAAGATATTATGTGTATATACAACAAATGTATACAGAACTTGAATACAACATGGCAAAATAATTATGAGCACTTAACTTATTATGGGGTCAGTTTATAATGCGGTTTTGTGGCTTGGACTCTATCATTATATTTATGTGTTTTGGCATCATTCAATTCAATCTTATCTATACAGTTACTGATAACAAATCGAACTTCATTTTGACCATTTTTCATCTGTTTACTGATTGACTACAAAATATTGTCCTATTTCCTTACCTGAAGCAGCTTCGAGAAAAAGGAACGGGATATCATTTGCCGATGTGAAACTGCCAATAGGTGAAGGGATTGAGTCTGAAAGGCTCTTCGTGCGCATCTCTTGCCTTGGCAGCCTGAGGAAATCAGCAAAACACGACTCAATCAGAGACTATATTGCAAGGAATTAATTTGAAATTCACTTAATTCTTACATAGGGCCAGGAGAAAAAAAAAACAAGGGCTGTTTGTAAAACATGCATGCCCCCCATATGAGCTGTCAGTTGTAGTGGCAGCCATTGTGTGAATACGTTTTTGTCACTGTGGTGGTGGTGGTGATGGTGGTGGTGGTGTCTGGAAACCATTTTACTGGGTTGAGTCACCGTGACCTTTGACCTAGTGACCTGAAAATCAATAGGGGTCATCTGCCGGTCATGACCAATGTCCCTATGAAGTTTCGTGATCCCAGGCCTAAGCATTCTTAAGTTATCATCCGGAAACCATTTTACTGCTTCAGGTCACTGTGACCTTGACCTTTGACCTAGTGACCTGAAAATTAATAGGGGTCATCTGCCGGTCATGACCAATGTCCCTTTGAAGTTTCGTGATCCCAGGCCTAAGCGTTCTTGAGTTATCATCTGGAAACCATTTTACTGCTTCAGGTCACTGTGAACTTGACCTTTAACCTAGTGACCTCAAAATCAATAGGGGTCATCTGCATGTCATGATCAATATACCTATGAAGTTTCATGATCCTAGGCCTTAGCGTTCTTGAGTTATCATCCGGAAACCATCTGGTGGACGGACGGACCGACCGACGGACCGACCGACATGTGCAAAACAATATACCCCCTCTTCTTTGAAGGGGGGCATAATAATGATAGAGATAATTCACATAACAAGACATATTTCCATAGGACAACAGTGCCCCAACATTCAACTCTTTGTCTAAAAAGTCTACTGTCCAACATGTGTACAGGGGCCAGTCAAGGAAAGAGGCCAAAGTAGTCGTTGTAGACTGGTGGCCATTGTAATCAGGTCAACACTTTTAAGATGGTCGATCAGTTTTTAGTATCATTCTCATTCAAAGAAACAGACACCAAAAGTTTAAAATAAATATTTTTATCACCAGATTGTTCAACCCACAGTATTATTCCGTATCAATTTTCAGACGCTTCAAAATAACCTTCCCATTCGAATCATACTCCTCCATAAATTCATGCTTATGTTTAATCACATCCTGCACTTGCCTACGTCTAACACATAACTCACTTGTAATCACACACAGTACTTGTTTCAGATTCAAACAGATTCACACAGCTGTCACACTGAACTTGTACAATTCATGAAAACATACTGTTACTTATCAATACAATTAGGTTAGTATATAAGAATATTAGAATTATCTAATATACTTCCCTGATACAATGTATAGTAAAAACACTTAATTATGGTTAACATTATACATGCATCTCAAATGAAAATACAATTTTGAAATGTATAACAAATTGAAAATGGTTCTTTCCTAAAGATGTATTTTTACAACATAATTATAAGAAACTGGTCTTACAATCAAATCGGTGTATCAAGGCCTATTTGCAGTAAAAACAAATTAAAATAGTGCATGAAAAGGGCACATCAATTATAACAAGAAACCGTCGGAGACGGGTGATGCTCCCCAAAGTTTTTTTTTGTCACAATATTGCACTATATATTCAGATAAAAGGAAACGTCTTGAGTGGCATAACTTTGGACAAAATAATACGATGGTTGGTGTAGCAACTTAAAAATTTCAAAGGGCCATAACTCTCTAAATAAATCATCTAACCAGAACCCACTAATAACATGCGCATCTCCTCAAGGTAGTTAAGCTTCCCATAAAGCTTCATTGAATTCCAGTCAGTAGTTGGGGAGAAATAGCCCGGACAAGAATTGCACTATATGTACAGTTTATAGAAATTTTCAAAGGGCCATAACTCTGTGAACAAGAGCACCGCATAGCGGGTGCCAACGCTCAGCTGTGGGTGCTTGGATTTTGTTTTTTTGACCTTTGACCTTGAAGGTCATCATTGACCTTGACCTTTTCACCACTCAAAATGT